>CAUYQG010136893.1:0-29186 GCA_963574415.1 Tarsius wallacei | reverse complement strand
GGTAGACCAAAATGTTAAATAACCATGACAGAGTAGGTTCACAGAATCACTAGTCACATCTTTTTGATATATAATGAGTATCAAAAAATCTTCAGTACTCAGAAAGGCCCACTGCAAATCAACCAATATTGTGTACCCATTCTAATAGACACCGTTCTAGCCCCCAGCATACAAAGAAGAATCACACACAGTCCTTCCCTCCAGCTCACTAGTGCAGCAATTCTTAAGAAGCACAGACTCTCAGAGGTCATATGCTTTTACCCCCGAAAAAGGTACATACCCTAGATTTTAAGCATGGTTTCCAGGGACTGGTGGAGACCTCACTTAAGAATCCCTCATCAAGAACAGACACAGAATATGAATTGAGGAAGCTGTAAATTCTGGACGGTTGGTGGTGTTCCCTTCTCATATGTGTTTCAAAACACAACTTAAATGTTTTAAAGACATCAGAGTGAAGTGCTCTACATTCAAGTTGCTTCTTTCTAGGTCTTCTAATTGCCTGTTTCTGTCTTGTAGTTTTTATTCATTTTTTGTGTTGATGTTTTTAGTAGTTTGTTTTACTTAACGCCTCTGTTTTACCAGCACCCTAAGTGGATATTTAGTTTTCCTATGTATAACTCAGAGTTAAGCTAGAGGGAGGCATAGCCCTTCACATACATTTATCACGATTTAGGAGGACACGAGCTCTGAGAATGATCTGGGAGTATAGAGCAGAGGGTGTGAGGAAGAAAGTGCCATCTCAACACGGTTATCCAAATCCAAGTTGCGAGCTCAAATGGAATGTTCTATGGGCGGTGCAAATGGGAGAAAATGGCTCCCAGTTAACGGTGCCGTACAGGGGTGCCCTCCACAATCCCTTCGGACTAATCGGTTAGAAGGGGCGTATGTGAGGCTGGCGTGGAGAGCAGACGGGAAATGCATTTGGCTAGCTGTCCTATCTCCCAACAAAAGACACCATGAAACACCTACTAACTGTAAGGATTAGGAAGAGGGTAACATGAGAACCAACATACAGCCAGTGGCAAGCAGAGGGAGGGGAGAGAGCAACAGGAAAAGATGAAGTGAGAGAAAACTTCTACACACAATAAAGAAACGGACAAGGAAATAGAAAGAAAGGACAGAGAAAGTAGCCAATCGGAGGACTGTGCTTTGCAACTTACCCTAATGTTGGTAACAGAACAAAGAGATTCCCAGAGGAAAGGCACCCAAGTTATCTGGTGATTCCATTCAAGGAATATTTCCATTCTTAGTGTTCAAGTTATTTTCCTCATAAGACATTTGTTTTTAACTCTCTCCTACACATTGACCCTTGACTTCTCAATCACCAAATGCTTTCTCCCAAACATCCAAAGAAGAGTTGACTATTTATTTATTTATGCTCTGCCTGTTTCCAAAATGGATTTAAAGCAGTGGTGCACAGAAGGTAAGTCAAATTTCAATGTTAAAAATTCATCACTGTAAGAATTTTCCATATCCTTAGCCAGACAGTACTTGATCATTAGAATGTCACGTTAGTGCTGCCAACCCTGTTTATATTCAGGTGTTTCTTTCTGCTTACGTAATAGAGAAAAAAGATCTCTTGTTCTCAGCTCTGTGCTGGTTGCTTGTAAATATTTCAGGGCAGGATATCAGGAACCATATTTTCAGATGGAGAGTCAACCTCTGCATATGAAGTTCATGATGAGGATCACTACCATTTCAAGGCCGTTTTACATACAACTACACTGAACTCTCACAGTAACCGTTTAAGGAATGTATTGCAAAATTATCTTATTTGATTTAGTCTACATTCTATAGATGAGGAAATTAAGGACCCAAAAGGGATTTATTAACTTGCCTGAAGTCACATGACTGGCAGGTGCCAGGTTTCAAACACAGGCCTCGCTGACTTCAAAGCCTTGTGTTTTGTTTCAGACTGCTTTTCCTTCCTGAAAACAGGGAGAAGTTGGCAAAAGGCGTGAAGCCTCAGAAGTAGCCCTCGGATGTCAGTGGGAGAAAGCTTGGTGCCTGTGGCTGTAATTCAGAAATGGATACCTGGCACATAGCGTTTCCCCTCAATTCTGAAACATACCTCTGCAGTTCATCTGTCCATCTGTCCCAAGGGTTTTCATGTCCTCCTAAATGAATATTTGCTTTAGCATCGCTTATGTAATGTAAATATCATCTTTCCCCATGGGAGTCTTTTTTTCCTGTTCAAAACTGTTGATTTGGGCCTGGATTTGCCTGGCAGGTCATTACCATGAACAATTTAAGTGACTGTTTAACAAGTAAACACACTGTTTTCAAACACTAGAGTTGTCAAATACCACTGCAGAAGAACAGTTATGTAATTAAGATCTTCAGCTGCAATTTTTGTTTTTTTACATTGTATTTTAAATTTTTTTAGGGAGTAGAGGAAAAGGCTGGATGTAATCCAAAGAGAAGTGGGAATGTAACAGGATCCAATTGGGAGTTGATTCTCTATTTATATGCCAGACAGCCCATGAGTATTCCTCAACTAATCCCTGCTTTTGTAATTTGTGTCTAGAGGAATACTGAGGTCATGATAAAAGTCAGAGATGCCACCAAGATTCTGGGACATAGACTTAGACCTGTATGCAAATCAGCTCTTCTGTGAAATGTTCCCCTGTGTCCACATGGATGGACATGGTTTTGCATTTCATCAGTCATTCTTTTGTAAGTTAGTGACTGAGCAATGGTTCTCAAACAATTTCTGAAAAATGAAAGAGAGATTTGCACCTTTCTCCTTCATGCCTGATATGAACCTTTTGCCCATTATCTGTTTAAGGTCATCTTTATGTCAATAAAAATAGTGGTGTTTTCAACAAAAGATTTATTTTTGTTTCTAACCATAACCAACATCAGCTCAAAGTTCACTCCCTAGGGCTTGTGAGCCTGGATCAAAGATGATCTTTTCAAAAACAGATCACCAAAGACTGTAATGCCTAGGTTGACAGAGGCGTAAACTTGAAGACAGGCAGGGCGGCACATGGAGACAGGCACTCCAGAAGTAGTTTTAATGACAAATAAGACTGATTGAGATGTCCTGGACTGTCATTTTCTTCTGCCACTTTTCATTTATTTATGAAAGAACCTTAATGCAAACACCAATACAGATTTTTTACAGAAAATTTAGAAAATGGAGATGAAGAAAAATATGAAAATCATGTCATCCTACTAGCATTTTCATATATAACATTCCAGTCTTTTATGAAATATATATATTTTATATGAAAATAGATTCTGTTATAGGTGATATTTTAAAATCCAGGGCTTTTTTACTTTTAAAAATATTAGCATTTTTCTATGCCATTGAAAGTTCTTTTACAACATCATATTTCTGCCTTTATAGTGTTCCATTTTGTGCAATTATTTATTTTTAAGGAAAATCACTTTTGAAACCCTAATTTTAAAAGTAACACATGCTCATTAATTTTTTAAAAATCAGTCACATAGCAAAAAAGAAAGTAAAACCAACCAACAAACTTGCAGTCAGTCCTATAGCACAAGGTAGAATTTCTGCCTCTAAGATGTGTATATTTTTAAGATGTATTTTTGTTAAAAAAATTACCGACAAAAGTTATATCAGTTTATATTCCTAACAAGAATATATGAGAGAATCTATTCTTTCCATAATCTCAAAGATAAAGTATTATCTTTTTTTAATGTTTACTAACTTGATAGGCTGAAAAAAAAGGACTGTGATTTTATTTTGTATTTTTTTATTCTTTGTAAGGTTGATTATCCCTATATGTCTATTTGTATTCCTCACTGTAATTCTCACATTTGCATTTCTCACAATATATTATTTATTTTATTTGCCCACTTTTCAATGGGTTTATAAAAACCCCTTCATAGTAAGGCAGTCAATCATTTTTTCTGCTAACTATATTAAGCACTTCCCTCAACTTGTTATTTGCCTTTGAACTCTGTTTATGGAGTTGTTTGTATTTAACTTTTTGTTTTCAAACAGTTTACAGAAGTGTTTCAAAAGAGGTACAGAGAGTTACCATCTACTCCGCGTCTGGTTTTTCCCTGCTAACTTCTATAGTCACAGTGCAATTATCAAAATTAATATTGGTACAATAATATTAACTAAACTATAGACTTTATTTAGATTTTGCCAGTTTTTCCACTATTAGTTTCCTGTTCCAGGATACCACATGGCATTTTGTTGTCATGTTGCCTTAGTTCCTCCTATGGATGACAGTTTGAGTCTTTCCTCAACATTTATTATCTTGACACTGTTGATGTGTACTCATCAAGTATTTTTGTAGAAAGAATGTCACTCACTCTGAAGTTACCATTTTTCTCTTCCCATACTCAACATTTTGATGAAATTCCCTCAGTCCAACCCACATTCAAAGGGCGGACAAGTTAATTTCTACCTCCTGGAGAGAGGACTATCAAATAATTTGCAGAGATATGTTAAAACGATCACCTTAATTAATAAATATTTAGGGGCAGAAGTCATTTGAGGCTATGCTAATATGCCGTTTCTCATTAAAGTTTCTGCTACTCATTTTACCATTTATCACTGGATCTTGCTTGGAGTAGTTAGCACTGTGGAGTTCTAAAGGTCATTTTCCAATTCTCCTCGTTGCTTCCACATTTATTAGTCAGAATCTTTCTGTAAGGAACATATATCTCTTCTCCCCTCAAACATATTTGACTTCAGTGGCTAAACAACGTCACCAAGGACCTAATTTCTTCATCAGCTCTGCTTCCTCTGTCATTGATTTTACTGTGATGGCAAGAAGAGCTCCTAGTGTATATTAATTTCCTATTGTTGCTGTGACAAATTGCTAGAAATTTGGTGGTTAAAAACAATACAACTTTGTTACCTTACATTACTGAAGGTCAAAAGTCTGCAAAGGGTTTCGCTGGGCTAAACTCAAAGTGTCAGCTGGGCTGTATTCCTTCTGGAGACCGGAGGGCATCATGCATTACCTTAACTTTTCCAGCTTCTGGTGGCCACAACATTTCTTGGCTCATGGTCTTCTTCCTTCGTCTTTAAAACCAGGAGTGTCTGCCCAAGACCTTCTCATGCTGTGATCTATCTGGTGCCCCTTCTTCTGCCTCCCACTTCCACTTGTAAGAACCCCTATCATGACATTGAGCCCACAAGGATAATTCAGGATACTCCATCCACCTCAAGATCAGCTGATTAGCAAATTAATTACATCTAAACCTTAGCCCCCTTTTGTCATGTTATGTAACATATTCACAGTTTCAGGAATTAGGATGTGGATGTTTTGGGAGACCATTATCTGCCCACTACAAAGAGCTACAAGTCTTTTCATCTATGGGCACAGAAAGAGAGAATAAGATAGACAGAGAGAGAAAACAATTCTTTCCACCTCAACAGGTACACCACAACAGAATTGGTTTTTACACAGGACCCCAATATATAACATGGCCCCCTTTTATTCTGGGGGTCAAATGAGTGTAGTCTAGAGACATTATTGAGAATAACCAATCATTCAGGGCCTGGGTTCTTCGGGTACAAATAACCTTGAGCCAAAATTTAAGCAGCTGAAATATTATCAATCTTTATATTTAAGGTCTACAGGCTGCAATTCAAGGACCAAAGAAATAATGTGTCATTCCAAACTGACCATTGAAAGTAGTTTTTGAGGAGAGACCTTATTAATTCACACACCCACTCGTGGTTGAATACAAGACATTCCAAAAATCTCTTGAACCTGAAAGGAGGGCTTCAGATACGGGCTTCTCCTAGTGCTAGTTATTAGAACCAGAAACCCTCACTCTCCTGTGGATTAGGGATTCCCCCTTCCTTCTTTGTTGGGTTTAGGAAGTAGTGTTAGGTCACAGTCTGCTAGGGGCGGGCTCCTCCTCCACTCTGCTCCATTCTGCTATACACAGAAGTCGTATTCTTCCAAAAGACAACGCAAAACAGCACGCTGGGTTTACCCTTTCTACTGCTCTTAGTCCCCTTGGAAGGCTTGACCCTTTTAGTATTTGGAAGGCACAGGTCTTTTGAGCCATCCAGACTTGATTTCAAATCCTGTTTCTGCTTTTTAGAAACGATGTGCTTTTGAAAAATGAAATCTTTTAGATATCTGTTTTCACCTACGTATAGGTCGGTGTGGTCGTTTTCTGTGCCATGAAGTTAGTGATCATCAACAACCAGTGGTCACTTTTTTTCATTTAATTCATTAAGCACCTACTATGTGCTAGGCATTAACTTGGTATGGAAAACACAGATGTGAACACGGTCAATATGATACTTTCCCTCATGTTGCTTCTAGTCTAGAGGAGAGGACATATTAAAACGCTAAGGTCTGTGTAGTAAGTTTGGTGCAATGGTGACCTGAGTAAAAGGTGACTGACAAGGGTTTAAGAAGGAAATCAGATGTCTCTGTAAATCCACCAAGATTTGTTGCAGTTGTAAGTGCACGTGTTTGCCTCTGCTGGGTAACAAGTTCTTTGAGAGCAAGGACTGAGCCCTTTCATTTGTGTAAACATCTCAGTCATACAAAATAAGAGCTTAATGAAAATCTATTAAGCGTAAGTTTTGATGGTGCACACTTCAAATGTTATTGCTAGATGAAACAGACTCAGTTGATCATCATAGAAGGATTGACCTAGAACTCCTTCCTGGCAGTCACTGCCCCTCTATTAATTGTGGTATCCCTAGTGTCTTGTCCAGAGTCTGGTGTATAGCAGCTTTGCAAAACTTTATTGTTAAATAAATGAATGAACAAACCTGGAATCTAAAAGTACCCCTGGCCATCACTAAAATTCTCATTTATAGAAAACAAGAGGAAACATTTTTAGCAAATGTTTGTGCTAAGTGAACACTTAAAACTCATCATGAGTAAACATAATCTTATCCTACTATGTCTTAAATATGCCCTCCATGAATAAGGTGTGAGATTCACAATGTCATTTGCTCTATGTAAAAGCTTTTTATTTGGCTTCAAAGTCTTTAACTTCGCAGCAAAATTTCATTATGTCCCAGTTGAGTTCTGTTTAATGGAATTAAATTTCACCCCTTCTAATTATCTTTTGGAACAGACAATCTTTACAGAATAATTAGTAATAGAAGAACATAATGGATCATTGTCTTTATTACTGCAAAGAAATCCTAGATGCTGTCTAAATCTTAAAAAAAGTTCTCATGAAATATAAAATGTATTGAATCCTTCCTCTTAAATTATATAACATTTAAACTTTGTCAATATAGCTTAAAGATTATGGGACATAATTATTTTCTTGCTTCACTTTAAATTTTGTAAAACTACTTTAATGATCCTTTTCACATTAGTTGTGCTTATGTTTCATTTGTAATATTTTTATTGGTAAGACAATTTATTATCAAACATAATTTAAACATATATATATATTTTTAACTCATTTTTGGGCCTCATTTTGCTTCCCTGGACATTTTCTTTCTGTATTCTAGCCTAATTTCATTTAATTATAAATATAGAATACAAGAGAGGGCTAAAAATATAACTACTACAAAGTAAGAAAATTAGCAAAATCTAATTAAAAATAATCACACTTACCCATCTGAAAAAGCATGGTGCCATTGGAAAAATTTTATAAAACATAGCTCAGTGAAAAAGAAATATCCAAACATGGCTGTTACATTTTTCTTTAAAAGCACCAACTGATTAAAAAAAAAAAAAAAAAACTAGTGTTTTTTATTTTTTCTTTCTACACATCCAAGCAATTAAAACACCTTTAAAAATGGAAGATGGAAAATGTACTTGAAAAATGAGTAGGGTCCTTCTTGGACTTCTAGTCTTTATAGTTTAATTTGTTGAGAATTTAAAATTACAGTAATTGCCCTTAAATAACTGACATTATTTGACATTACAACAACAGAGGAGTGGAAATGACTGACAAACACACAAAAGACTTTTGTTATCTTTGTTTGTCTGCCTGAATAAATCTCAACAAGTATTTCAAAGATTTAAATTTATAGCATACTTAATCGCCATTAGATGGCCAATCTTATTGACTTTCAGCTAAGTTTCACTGACACTCACCATTTTTAGCATCAACTTCTTTAGCACATCTAGTTAGTCTCAACAACTATCCTTAAACTAAATTATTACCTTTAAATTAAACGTTTTGATAAAATATAGGCATACCTCAGAGATATTGCAGGTTTAGTTCTAGATCACCACAATAAAGCAAATATCACAATAAAGCAAGTCACACAATTTTTTGGTTTCTCGGTGCATATAAAGGTTATGTTTTTAGATTATACTATAGTCTATTAAGTATGCCACAGAATTATGTTTTCAAAACAATGTACATATCTAAATTTTTAAAACTTGCTTGCTAAAAATGTTAATGACCATCTGGGCCTTCAGCAAGTCACGATCTTTTTGCTGGTGAAGGGTCTTGCCTCACATGATTGACTGCTGACTGATCAGGGTGGTGACTGCTTAAGTCTGAGATGGCTGTGGAAATTTTTAAAAATAAGACAACAATGAAGTTTGCCTCATGGATTGACTCTTCCTTTTGTGACGGATTTCTCTGTAGCATGTGATACTGTTTGATAACATTTTACCCACAGCAGAACTTCTTTTAAAATTGGAGTCAGTCCTTTTCAAAACCCTGTCACTGCTTTATTATCAGTTTCTGTAAGATTCTAAAATCGTTTGCTGTCATTTCAACAACGTTCACAGCATCTTCACCAGGAATAGATTCCATCTCAAGAAACCACCTTCTTTGTCCATCCTTAAGAAGCAACTCCTCATAAGTTCAAGTTTTATCATGAGATTGCTGCAATTTAGAAACATTTTGAGGCTCCACTCTTATTTTAGTTCTCTTGCTGTTTCTACCTCATCTGCAGTTATGTCCTCCACTGAAGTCTTGACCCCTCAAAGTCAATGAGGGCTGGAATCAACTTATTTTAAACCACTGTTAGTGTCGACATGTTGACTTCCTTTCATGAATCATGAATGTTCTTCATGGCGTCTGGAATCGCAAATTCCTTCCAGAGGGTTTTCAATTTATTTGCCCAGACTCCTCAGAGAAATAGTTGTGCATGGCAGCCATAGTATTTTGACATCTATTTCTTAAAGACTAAGACTTGAAAGTAGAAATTACTCCTTGATCTGCATGGATGTAGAATGGATGCTGTGTTGGCCTGCATGAAAGCAACACCACCTCCTTGTACATCTTTGCCAGAGCTCTTGGGCAACTAGGTACATTATCAAGGAGCAGTAATGTTTAGATAGGAATTTTTCTTTCTAAGCAGTAGCTCTTCATAGTGGGCTTAAAATATTCAGTAAACCATGCTGTAAACATATGAACTGTCATTTAGGCTCTGTTGTTTCATTAATAGAGCCCAGGCAAAGTAGATTTAGCATTATTTGTAAGGGCCCTAGGATTTTTGGAATGGTAAATGAGCATTTGCTTCAACTTAAAGTCACTAGCTACACTAGCCCTTAATAAAAGAATCAGCTTGTGTTTTGAAACTTCGGAGTCAGGCATTGACTTCTCTTCTCTATCTATGAAAGTCCTAGATGGTACCTTCTTCCAATATAAGGCTATTTGACTCACACTGAGAATCTGTTGTTGAGTATAGCCACCATCACCAATTGTCTTTGCTAGATCTTTTGGATAACTTGTTGTGGCTTCTACATCAGCACTTGTTATTTCACCTTGTACTTTTATGCTATGGAAATGACTTCCTTCCCTAAACCTCATGAACCAACCTCTGCCAGCTTCAAATATTCCTTCTGCAGCTTCTTCACCTCTCTCAATCTTCACAGAATTAAACAAAGTTAGGATCTTGCTCTGGATTAGGCTTTGGCTTAAGGGAATATTGTGGCTGGTTTTATCTTCTATCCAGACCACTTATCAGCAAGAAGACTGTTCTGCTTTCTTATCATGCATGTGTTCACTTTTAATTTTCTTCAAGAACTTTTCCTTTGCATTCACAGCTTGGTTAACTGTTTGGCAAAAGAGGCCTAGCTTTCAGCCTATCTCAGCTTTTGACATATCCTTACTCACTAAGCTTAATCATCTAGAGCAGTGACTCATCTAAGTAAGAGATATGTGAGTCTTCCTTTCACATGAACACTCAGAGGCCATTGTAAGGTTATTAACTGGTCTAATTTCAATATTGCTGTGTCTCAGGGGAGAGGGAGGCATGAGGAGAGGTAGAGAGACAGAGGAATGGCCAGTTGGTAGAGCGGTCAGAACACACACATTTATTGATTAAGTTGGTCATCTTATATTGCTAATTCATGGCACCCCAAAATAATCACAATAATAAATCAGAGGTCACTGATCATAGATCATCATAACAGATATGATAATAATTTAAAAGTCTGAAATTTTGTAAGAATTACTAAAATGTGACACAGAGACAAAGTGAGTACATGCTGCCTCCAGACTTGTTTGATGCAGGGTTGCCACAGTCTTTAATTTGTAAAAAATACAGTATCTGTTAAGTGCAAAAAGGGAAGTGTGATAAAATTAGGTATAACTGTAGGTGGAATTAAATAGTAATAAATTGAGTTAAGTTGAATCTATTTTTTTTCTCTCCCCTTATACTGAGATCTGAATTGGTGAGGGGATGGGTGTTGAAATGATGATTCTGAAAAATATAACCAATTTTCTACCCTTTCTATAAGACAGCAAGTTGGTTAATGTTTGATTTAATGATTTATTTTTTAGCAAATCAAGTGCATTTAAGACATCAATACCCAAGACTATGTATTATTAGTTGTCAAGCAGAGGTCACTTAAAGAAAATCAAGTCTCCCATGTGATTGAGAATTCCTGCACAGAATTTAGAATTTAAATGACATCAACAAAAGTTTTATATTTTCTTCATTATTTAAGTAGTTGTTTTCTATCTTTCCAGACTTCAAAATAAAACATCATCTACAAAAGAGCATACAGGACGAGTTTCTTTGCAGACTTCATTTCATTTCCTAGTGAAAGAAAGTAAACATTTAAAACAACTGAATTGCAATAAAAACTTAATTGACAACCCATTTTACATTTTTTAAAATGTGCATTTTTAACTACATTCAGTTAGCATTTACCTGGCTTGTAAAAATTCAACTCCCTTTTGTATTTTAGTTTTGATATTAAGTTCTAGCCATGCCAAAAAAACAAGAAGCACAACTCTCTCTAGCAGCATTAAATTCAGTAACTTTCTGATTGGTAGTAAAACAAGAAAATACTGTATGTGATATAAAGAAGAGTCTTCTGATTGTGAGTACTAGTAAAATAGTAAAATGTGTTAGGTTTCTATTAGGTTAAGGCATGAAGACAAGTAGGGCATGGGGGCTTTAAGCTCAATAGTGCATGGTTCATTTCAAGAGAAAGATTCTCCATTTTTCTTTTTGGATGTGTTCCATTATTGTGGTCCATCATCCTGGTGGAATGAAAAGACACTAACTTGTTTATTTATCAGAACTGTTTGAGTATTTCTATAGAGACAATATATAAAATGATGAAGACTCAATTTTCCTTTTAGTCCTCTTCTGGTACCTTTATGGAGTCAGGGAAAGCACACTCTGCTTATCATATTCTAAGGACTTTTCCCTTAGAGCTTTTTGTTTCGTGCTAGCTGCTTACACTCATTGCCTAATTAGCCAGCTTCTCTGGTTCATTCCTCTGGTCAAATAAGGGAATTTCCTTCTGTTGTCCTCTGGTGCAGGTGAGGTGCTCCATAGCTCTAGACCTGATATTGTCATTGCAACAGTACCCTTCCCTTCCTCTCTTTCCAAATGATAAAACCTGGAGACATCTGTTTCTTTGTGGCTAATGATGATTTCACCCAATTTCACAGGAGACAAGTCTCTTTTCAGACCTAAAGTTTTCCGACAACTTCTAAATGTGAAATCACTGAAATTCTTTCAGAATTTCTAACTGGACTATGACAATCCCATCCTTTGAGCTGATACTGTTCTGCAAATCTTAATTATACATGTTGAATTCAAAGTTATGGGACTGGTCTCCTCTCAGAGACCAAAACACTCCACCTTGATCCATGGTTAGTCTAATGTTTGAGTCAGCATTTAAAGCGAGGCTATTGGCAATTGGCACAAGGTAGAAATTATTTTGGAACTTAAGGGTGAAATATTAATTGACCTATCAGTCTCTAGTATTCAGTCATTTAATTTCAGTCATACACCAACGACAAGCAGAGGCTGATATCTTCACCCAGCTTTCAGAAAGGGGACATTGATCCTGAATACTAGGCTTCCTGTGAATGTAGCTGCTCTTAAGCTGATAGAATCAGTAAACTTCCTAAAGCCTGCAGGGAGACTGATGTCTTTCAAAGAGTTGTTTAGGAAAACAAGAGAAGCAAATGTTCCTCAGGGTAGAAGGAAAGATAGGGAGCATTTTTAAAAAATGCAGCAAGAGATTATTCCCTTGTTGATTCTATTTTGACAGGAAAGGAGAACGTGTTTTTACATTGTTTTTCTCTTTAAAGATTTATCTGAGGTAAATCTTGTGCTCAAAATCGGGCTTCACAAAAGAGGGAGAGTCTGGTCACAGGAGTGGCCAATACAGAAACACCATCTGAGGAATTCTAAATTGATCAGTTACATATCAAACGAATCCAGTGTTTCAAAATAGACTTGTTATGGGCAATTATTTGGCTACAGTTATAACAGATTATCTTAATTTTAATACTAGTGTTTGAAAATGTGTGATAACAATAGAATAGATTTACCACTTTCATTCAGGTAGTCTTAATAGCAACATTAGTTTGGAAAATAATGTGCAAATGGACAGTTTGCTGCATGTTCACTTACAAATCTCATTTCATTTGTCTTCTGTTCAATGCAGGTTACATGGTTTGGATCCCCTTGTTAATGGTATTTCTACTCTAGGTTGAGATTATTTGAGGGAGAACTTTTCCACAACCTGTCGTAGGTATTAATGAGTTTATTTTGCCCTCATTAGGCTTACAAGAAATAAAACAAACTTCTACAGTTACTAGTGAAAAGGTTGATTTATAGTCATTGATCATTCTCATGTTATTATCAATTCTTAGGGTAAAAACAGAAACATTTACTCCTAGTTTGCTTGATATGAGAGCTTAAGTAACTTGATTATTACTTGTTCATTTAAAACATTATAAAAGTCACCAAATGAAGGAAAAAAGCAATTAGTATTTATTTTTTGCATTGTGCAATGCTAGATGAGTGATATGCCAAGATTTTTCACGCATATATTTAGAATAGAAGGACACTCATTTGTAATCATTTTAGTTAAAAGAATATTTAGCAACAGAAGGTTCTGTTTGGAGACACACTTTCATTTTTCCCCAAATCTCATGGCCACCAGTTGCTCCCCACTGCGGCCAAATAAATTATGTTGTTAGAGCAATATATGAAGAAACACAACATATCTTTTGTTACTGAAAACACTTAACAGTCAAGTTGAATTTCATAAACTATTTTATAACAAAAGTTGGGAGGGAAGGACAAAGAAACACACACAGATGAAATTTAAATGTAATGCATATTCTGTTGTTGCTGACCAGGGGAATCAACATTTTCATATTTCTTCCCACTTTTTAAGTATACCTAGTCTTGTATAGCTTCTTTCCTCCTCACTTCTACTGGGTTCTTTTATTAATTAATTAATAGGCTTATTTGGGAAGGGGACCACACAAACATACTAGCGTTTTGCTAAGTTGCACACAGCAACATTAGAGGGAAATTGTAATTGATCTGCAGCCCCTGGATATCTGGCTGTTGATCTCAGTCATACACAGAGATTCTCAGTCATACCCAGGAAACAAAAGGTCCAGAACAGTAGGGCTTTCTTTTGAAAGTAGCTGTGTGCTGGCTATTAAATGTTAAGGCTGGTTTTATGCAAGAAAATAGTTTTATTTGCTCCTCAAGAAAATCCCTCGTATTTGTTACATTCTTGCGCTGAAAAAAAAGCATTCTGGTGCTTTCTGAGATCATCATATGCTTCTCGAGGTTTTGTGATGATTTTCTATTAAGCCCAACGACGCATAATGTTGGTGGGGATGGCTCAGATGTGATCAACTTTGTAGTAATACACAATAACATCTAAGCCCTTTTTAATGCCCTGCTGTAAGAATGGGAATGGGAAATACCATTTGTGGAAGACCTGCTATATATATGACAAGCCTTGTGTATTCTGCACACACCACAAACACATTACATAAGCTATCACACCGCAGAACAGTCTCCTGAGCTAGATATCATTATTAGACTTCCCATTTCACAGATGAAAAAAGCTGAGAACCCCCAGTGTAATAACTGGCCAAAACTGTTTGAATTAAGATGTTACACAAATCTGATTTACTTGCCAACCGATACCTGGAAATGAAAGCCTCAGTTGGGTGGAAAACTTCTGAAAAGCATTTTTATTCAGGACAGTTCAGCAAACTACTGTAACCAGAGAATTTTTCCATTTGAATAAGTCTCTTGTTTAAAACATGGGATGATTCCTGACCTTGCTTAAGGCATTCTTAGAGTGGTCACCCTGTGTTTTCGGCTGCTACACCAGGTGAATGGTCGTCAACTCTCCACTTAGTGTCAACGTCAGTCCATTTTTTCTCCCACTGTGGCGTTTTTATTTTGATGCATCTCTAAAATTGTATTTCAGAGTATGAGCGAAAAAAAATATAAAAATACAAAGATACAATGATGTTTTAAGAAACACTCTATTTGTTGAAATGTCAAGAGCTTTTTGTTTTGTTTGTTACACGGATAGCAAATACAGCATGTTTTGTTAAGTCTTCAAGAAACATTCAAGTACTGGATTACTTATATATTAAGATTGGTTCTATACAAGCATCTATCTCTTATTTGACTCACCAATAAGACAACATTATTTGATTCCCACATAGACAAAATCTTCTGGTATGTAATTCAGAATAATCATTATTCTTCTCACACTTTATTTTTTTCTCTCCTGTTAAACCAAAGTGCAAACAAGATTGGGGAAGGGGGGATGCTACAGTCCAAACAAATATATAACATAATCTATCAATGTAAACAAACTGCTATTAAAGATGACACCATTAAAAAAAAAATCAAGACTTCTAGAGACGGACAAGACCTCAAATTGTGTTTAGTTAGGCAGACATCCCATAATATTTCTGTCACCGTTTTAATAATTTTACTTCTTCTTTGTCTACTCTCAAGACTCTCCTGAACTTTAAAGATTGTTTATTATTATTTCATCTAATTGACACAAGTGATTTTTTTTTTAAAGAACAATAATGAGATGGGCAAGTTGGTCTCTGATTTTTGGAGAAAGTCATTAATAAATCATTTGAAGCTCATAGACTGGAAAAATAATTTGTGGGCCATAAAAGTGACAAAATGTCTTTAAGTTGAAGACATAGTTTATAGCAGATGTTTGAGAGTTGAGAACCCACTGGTGATATTGAATCAAAATGCAATGGTAATAAATAATTCTTTCTAAAGTAGTTCTTATGATGATACTAGTTCACATTTCTTGAGGGCTTACTATGCTCAAAACACTGTTCTAAGCACTTTCATGCATTATCTCGTTATAACTCACAGCAATCCCTATGAGGAAATACTATTATTGATCCCACTTTACAGATGGTGAAAATGAGGCTTAAAGAGATCAGGTCACTTGTTCAGTGTTACAGATCAAGTTGCTAAGCTGAGCTTTAAATCCAGATCTGTTTGACCCCCAAACACGTGGGTCTAATCGACAACACAACCTTGTCTCCTACACTCTGAATTCAAAAATACTCAAGCTGAAAGCAACCTCTGAGACGGCAGTCCAGCACCTATTTTTTTTTTAACATATGAGGACACTGAAGTTTTAAAAAGTAACTAAGCCTTGTCCATCATGAAAACAACAAGTCTGTGACTGAGCAGGCCTAGAACTCAGGTCTCTTGCCTTGAATTCCAGACAGAGTGCCATTCTATCCTTTAATGAAATTTGCATGACCCAGGAGACTAGAAGACTAGTTTTGCAGTTTATCACACACACGAGATAAAATACCCAAGATCTAAATTCGGGTTGCTTCTGTGTTTTCTAACTTGCAGCTGCTCATTGCAGGATCATACAACACATGATGCGACAGGGACTTAAAGCCACACATAAAACATATTAAATGTAGTCAGCAGTGATGAGATTTGGTACCAAATAAGAAGCTTTAATTAATTTTAAATGGTGCTTTTCATAGTGTCAAAAGCTCAGTCCACTGAAGTGGAAAAGGGGGTTGGAATGGTCAGATCCTAGCAACCCGGCTAATCTGGGCCCTTCTGAGCAAGCTCATTTGGAATTCTTACATCAGTGCATCGGCACGCCGAGGTGGGGCTCATGGGGGCAAATAAAATAGCAACCCCAACTCCGGCACCACTCAGAATCCCGCATCCTGGGGAGGCCTGAGAGCTCAGCTGTATTAAGGGGCCATTGGAGTTTCCCTGTTATTTGTCTACTTTTTGAGGATTAGAACTTCCGCTGGGCTGTGTTCATCTGTGCTGAGAATTTAAAATTGGTGCATGCAACAACAGGAACAGTGAGATCTGCTAGAAATGTTCAAAAAGAAGTCTGTACTGACTTTTAAAAGCTTGTAGATGCACAGAGAGCAATAAATTGAAGGGTTTCCGATTTCTTCTGGGAGTCAGCGTTGGGGACTGGCTTCTTTTTCTATGTCTTTACCTGCCCTCCCCCCAAGAGCCATTGTTTTTAAAGCTGTGATCATACAGATATTCACCATGTAGACCTATCTGAGTAGTATCATTTTAGAAAGGCTGAGATATTCATGTGGTTTTTACACCCTCCCCAAAAAGAAACACATGTACGAATGCACAGGAACCTTCTTTTTCTCTCCATGACATATAAATAGAAACTATCATGAAGGCTCTTCTTCCTAGAGACCACAGAACCATATAGTAAGAATCAGGTAGCAAGAATTATGTGAGATTTTCTATGTGACCCAGTTGACCCAGTTCCCTGACTTTACAGTTGAGGAAACTGAGGCTCAATGTGCCATGACAAGAATGACAATGTAAATCCAGATTTCTTCATTTTCCTGTTTCTTTCCTCCTTTTTTTTTTTATGACTCAGCTCATCATTCATAGGTGTTGTTTATATGAGTAGCATATCAATTCAAACGAGGTATCTCTTGGAAATATGACTTCTTCATGATTTTTAATGTAGGATCCATGCTATGCATACATACTGATGACCATAATAATAAACATTGTGATTAGTTTTTAACAAATGAAGCACTCACCTGGGTCAACAACCATGGATCACAAAATATTTTATTTCTCCCGATTAATTTATCTTATGTAAACGCACACCTTATCCCCATGAACATAAATAACACAATATAATTCTAAGTGTCTGATGGCCATCTGCTTATTAACAGGATTTCTAAGTCTTTATTTTTCCAAAGTCAGATTTGATTCCATTGCGTGTCCTCTAGAGAAAGAAAAAGTGAAACATTGTCCGTTCCTCGCTCATGTTCTCTGTCTCTGTCGTGTGGACAGAGGTCTAGAATTGGGACAGTCCTGCAGCCTTGGTGATTTGCTATTACTGGTAGGAATGTGCACAAAACAGTTTAGGCAAGCATCCAAAAACACATATCTACCCAGTGGTCTACATACTGAAAAGGAACTAAACAAGATCAAGTTTCTGTCACAGGATTTTTAAAAACTTGACACTGGCAAGATTGAAAATATTTTAAGAAGATCCTTTTTAAGGTGTCCCCCCCCCCAAATTTCTAGTCCAGATCAAATTAGAGTGAGGAAGAAAAAGGAAAGGCAGATGGAATAACAATTGTACATTGCATCAATTTGAGGGAAGGCCACAGCATTGATTTCCTAATATTAATTTTTAACATTGATTAATGAAAAGTCACAGAAACTCAGGTAAGTTTTTACTGGTGGTCTCAACCTTTTTGTTGTTGTTGTTAGGATAGTTGAGATATCCTTCCCCGTGTCTAAGTCATTCCATTAGCTCTGCACTGAGCATTCAGGTAGGCTTCTCCCCCACCCCCACAAACAATTCAGTTTCTTTACGACTTATCCTTTTGCCTGCTTAAACACAGCCCAAATACGGGATGCTGGCATTAATGTGGTTATACTGGATTTTTAAAAGTTTCTTCTTGGTCTCATCTACCCATCATTCCATTCAGAAGGGAAAAGTAAAATCGAAGGGAGCCTGCTTATTTAGTCCTATCAATAGCTCTTGTCATAGAAATATTTTATACAGTACTCATCGAACATCTACTGGAGTGTGTGTGTGTGCATGTGTGCGTGCATGTGTGTGTGTATACATACATGTATATGGTGGAATTTTCAACAACCAGAAAGTTCTTGGTATCTATGAATGATAAGCCACCACGTATCACTGAATCAATACAATTTATAAATAGATATCTGCTTGCCCACTGGCACAGCTAAATTGGAAAATAATGTATTAATTAAAACTTTGAACAGAAAGGAAAATGAAGCCTCAGCACTAACCTGAAAACATTCTTTGTTTGCATGTAGGAATGTACAGTAGGCAACTGTCGCTCACCACCACTTACTAAGTAAGCAAGCATTCACAGAGCAGGTAACAGAGTTTGTAAGTACAGAAGATGCAGGGAGGTATAGGGGTGAGTGTGAGGAGAAATCCAAAAAGGCTTCATGGAAAGGAGTAACTTTGTACACACTTTTAATCATTGCTGAGAGAAGGGTAAAAAACTTTTGTTAGCCTTATATAAGTTCAACAGCGAGAGAGTAAAGGTTAAGAATCCTCCTTTCAGTTCTAGGGTGGAATTAGAAGTCCATTCTCCCATCAATACACAGGGGATTTGCACATGAGAATAGGAGTTACAGGAGCAAATCCTTCAGGAATCTGTGAGAAAATAAACTCTAATAAGAATATCTGAGCCACATTTTATAATGGACTAATCATCATAAAAGGTATGACTGTGGAAATGTTACTATTTCAAGGAGAACAAATACATGCCTAAATGTGTAGACATGCATTTACATACACATGTAAACATACACGTATACATTTGAAATCTGTACATATCCATGTGATTACACACTCACTCTAGTCGGTAAAGCAGCTTGTGAAGTATCCCCACTGTCTTTTGTGTGTGTGCTGTTTTAAGGACATGATTACAGCATATGAAATCTAAACAATGGAAATAATGCTACAGAAAAACTCAGATGCACTTCATGCGGATTTTTCTTTTTCTTTCTTCTTCCTATCTTTAAGAAGCCTCGATCATAAGACACACAGAAATATGCTCATTACATGTTTTCTCAGTTGATCCTTTCCAACATAGATAAAGCATCTCTATTTTTCTTTAAGAAGACCAAAAGAAGCAAACGTCCCATTTTCTTTTGCCAGTGTGGATTTTCAGGTGCAGATTTCAGCATAAGACACTTCGTCGTTGTGGGAGGAGTGCCTTCTAGTAAAAATTAAGATCGATGATTCTTATGCTCCCATCTGTATTCTAATATCAGAGCCCCCAAGGAGGTGGGTGTGAAGCCAGTGTTTATTAGAGGCTTCCAGTTCTTTATCATCTGTTTGCTCACTCCTCTAGCAACTTGTTGATAATAGGAAGTCTTTTGTGAGCAACGGCGTGAAAAACAATAAAAAGCATCAGATTTAATAAAGTATCTGAGGAAAGTCTTAAAATGACACCCACGCTACGAAGGGAAAGCCAAATTTGCTTTTTCTGAGGGGAATTTGTGTTCGTCAGGAAGGGTTCCTGGAGGCTTTGTTTTGAGGCCTTGATGTGTGACCAGTGCGCTACGGGCGCCCTTCACCCCTTGCCCTTCTTCTGCCACTGCTCTGCCCACCCATACTGACACCGCGGGGGGAAGGGTTTCAGAGCAGAAAGAATCAAAAGCTGAGGGACAGGGGAAAAAAAGTGCTTTTCAGGGTCTGATGTGTGGGAATCAAATGAGAGGCCTAGCTCAAATCCGGTCGCCAGGCAACCAAAGTGATATGCTGAGGGAATATCATTAAAGTTGGAAAGTAAGCAGTCTCTCTGAATTAGTAAACCAACCACAGGATCGACGAGGCACCGAACTCCATCAGCACTGCGGCGCGATTTCTCCAAGGAGGACAAACGGGGGGCTTTGCTCCGTTAGAGGGGGAAAGGAGAGCGAGAGCGAGAGCGAGAACGCAGCTGATTTGTAGAGTTTTTTCATAAAAAAAAGACAATGGCTGTCCAGACATGGAGTTGGTGGTGAAATATGGTAACTGCCACGGCTGCAGCTGGCTCTCTGACACAAGATTAATAAGTTGCCGTTTCCTAGCCGACCAGAACCTAGTGGGAACTATCCAGCATTTTATCTTGAATTGTGGGTAACAGCCTTACTGCAAGCTGGCCTAGTTTACTGCTCTGTTTTTTCCACATCTCCCAAAGTGCAGCAAACATCTGTGACTCTAATGAGGTCATCATTGAGGGTGTCCAGCGAGCTGGGCCCTGAGAACTGACCTCACCTCTGCCTGAACATAAAGTACAAGTGCTGCGGGGAAGCAGGACAAATTAAATGGGGGAGCTGGCACTTGGCTGTGAGTTAAGCTCTTAAGAAACTTTTTGCTGTGATTAAAAAGAGAGGGGGAGAGAGAGACCGGGAGAGAGAGGAGATGGAGGTTCAGAAATGACAGTACAACAAAGCAGTAGCAAGCCTACAGAATTACATTTAGGCCTCACTGATGAATATTATCACTGACATGAACAAGCAAAGCTTATCTGGGCCTTCCTTCTTGAAAGGCTGAATAAAATTGAATTGCCAACTTCTGCATTTTACCACATTTTGGTGGAAATGGCTCAGAGACCTACACGATTTAAAAGGAAGCCTGGGTGAATTCAGCCCCAGAGTGTATATATGTGTTTCTGACAGAAAATTTTCAAGCATTCTATAAGATGTCATATCATTTGTAAGTAGTTTGATTACAGACTCAGAAAACAAATCAAACTTCTCCAGAGATGTCCTCCCTCAAAGCCACCCTAGTTATTCCAAGAGAGTCACGTTTGTTTTTTTAAAATAAATACCACCACCAAGTGAACATGCAAACACAACCCAAAATTGCATTCAAATCAGTGAACTATAATAATTGTGTTTAGTCGTCTGAGGAAAGAACATTGACGAGATGATTCTATCTGCTGCTTCCTTAAAACAATCCATTTCAATGGGATGAAAAACGTAAGTTTTCAAGGGAAGAAAAATGTTTAAAGTTTGGAGGGAAAAAAACTATTTCTGAAAATTGGTTCTATCAGTTAATCAGTAAGTATATCAACCACATGTTGAATATGTCTTGTTCGTTTTGGCTACATCTGCTCACAGAGAGAACAATTAAGTCAGTGGAGTCATCCTATAAAAAAGGCTATTTGGATAAAGTCTAGAAAGAGAAGAAAAAGATGACGGTCATCTTCAAAACTCATCTAGAAAGCTTAATTTGTATGTATAACTCACTCTGTATACAGACTTAGTTTTTCCCGAGAGCAAATCAATGAGACCAAGAATGCCATGTCATGGTACTTTTATAATGAAACTGATATTTTTCAAGTAGGCATATTACGATGGAATTAAATTTGCTAAATATACATCTTATTATTCTCATCATTTTTTAGACCAGATCTGATGCAAGAGATACAGAGGACTAGTGAGAGAGAAACAACCACTTTACCAAAAGCTAGTAAAGGTAATACAAAACTCTCTTTAACTAAATACATGGTGTGAGTGGCACAAGACTGAGAGAGCAGTAGCAGATGGGCCAGATGGGAGAAAAATATCTGCTATTTCTGATTGGTATGAGCCTTTCTGCTGTGATATCAAGAGGAAAACCAAGGAGCTGTCCTAAGCTTAATTCATAAATAATGAACATTGTGAATTGGGTAGGATTATGAATACACGCGTAAACATAGGACATTGAGGATGAAGGATTTAAAGAATTATGCTAGGGAGAAGTTCTAGGGTTACCTGCAAGTCTCTCAATAAACACCATTTCACCTTAGAAGAAGAAAGAGCACAGTATATCATTCAAGGTCTTGAGCTAGTGTTTAATGGAAAAAAGAGACGTATATCTGCTTGTGTGTGAACTGGGGAGAGGAACAGAAATCTTATCCCCTTCCACTCTCTCTGTTTTCAGGAAGGACTTGCCTAATGCCCGTTTCAAGGCTGAGTTTATTTTTTAAATGCAAATGAAGGAAGTGTTGCGCTCAGCTTTGCAAACAGTTTTCAGAAATCCTGTTGGCCTACATTTAGCTGGGAAGCAGCACCCAGTACCGAGTGCAGGGGCTCAAACAATCAAGTAGTTGTTTGCCTCACTCACATTCCTGAGGCAATCTGGTTCCAGCTGAACTCCTTGGGAACAGTCTGGGCTATGTACCCCTGGGGCATCTGCCCCAATTAGCATTGACCCTTGGGGGCCTCCTTGCTGGCTCTAGGTTACTCCCAACCTCTTGAACTCTGGGTAAACTGGATTGCTTTGGGAGACTCTAAGCTTTCCACTGCCCACGCAGGCTCACCAGAGAAATTCATTCACCCTGGAGCACTCAAACCAACATGGCCTCCTCCAGGTTCTCTGAACCAGAGGGGAGACTTGTGTAGCAGAATCTTTGTGTGACTGAAGAACAACAGGAAAGAAGCTCAGAGGGCGCTTGGTCATGCTGAACTCTGCAGCCCGTGGAAAGAATACCAGCTGGAGAACCTCACAGAATTGGGTTCGGCTCTTGGAGCTTCGCTAACTAGCTGGGTAACCATGGCCAGTCACCAAACCTTACCAAGCTTCAACTTCCTCATGTGTAAAATGGGGACAAAAACATCTATCCTGCAGTGCTTTCATGAACATGAAATGGTTTAATGCATGTAAACATGCTCACTAAAATGCCTGACTTATACAAGGCCCTCAGTAAATGGGAGCTAATTACAAAAACCAAATACCCATCATGCTTGACCAGGGCAATATGAATCCTGAGAAAATCAGGGCTTACATAATACTGGAAATCCCTCTTTTCTACTGTGGTTCATGATCAGTTTGTTGCTACCTCCTTGTTTCTCAGAAAGGAAATAACCCACAACTTCTTTTTGTGCCTCTCTTCATTCAGCACTTCTAGGAACTGTGGGGGTGACAGAAGGGATATGTGACACGATCTGGAGCTTTGAGGATCTGACTGCGAACACGGCGCTGAAAAAGCATGGACCAACTCAAGAGCAGTTTAGTCACAAAGTTGCCCAGTAGCAAGTATGTGTAATGGGGTCTGAGCGAAGAGAGGAATCAGCATAGGCTGCCTTGTTCAAGGAGAGCTCCACTAAAGTGTTGGGCGTGGTCAATATTTACTGAATGTCTACTATGAGCCAGAGACGCAATCGTCAAAGATGGTGCAGACTTTGCTTTAAAGAGCTTAGAGCCCAGTGAAGAAAGACACGTTAACACACAATTTCAAAATGGTGCAGTGAGTGCTAAGAATAGGTTTTAGAGAGGGGAGAATTATAAGAGAATGAGGCCAGGCACGGTGGCTCATGCCTGTAATCTCAGCACTTTGGGAGGCCGAGGCAAGAGGATTGCCTGAGCTCAGGGGTTCGAGACCAGCCTGGGTAACACAGTGAGATCTCGTTTCTACGATAAATCAAAAAATTTGCAGAGCATGATGGCACACAACTTTAGTTCCACCTCCTTGGAAGGCTGAGGCAGAAGGATCACCTGAATCCAGGAGGCCAGGGCTGCGGTAACCATGATTGTGCCACTGCACTCCAGCCTGGGTAACAGAATGAGACTCCAACTCAAGATAAATAAATAAATGAATACATTAAATGTAAGAGCATGGAAGAAAAAGAGCTTAAGTTGACTTTGAAGGATGAGTTGGGTCTAGGTAAATCCTAGGCAGGTGGATCAGCATGAACAAAGGTATAACAGAAGGAAAACAAGCAAGGTACTCCTGTGTGAGAATGTGTGTATATCTGGGTACGTGTGTGTATGGGTTGGGGGGGGGAGAAGGAGAAATAGGATATATAAGTAGAAGAAAAAATAGGTCAAAAATAGATCCAAGATTTAAAGAAGACCCCATTCTAAATTATTGTATCTATATCTTTTTACTGATATGGTAGATGATCACAATATGATTCATCGTTCATGATTGGTAGATTATGAAGGGCAAGGATTTTGGAGTATGGCTGTAGAGTGACCAGACAGGATAGAGGTCAGCTATGAGTTCATTCACACTTGAATCCACTTCTATTTCCCATATAAAATCATTACAGACTGGTGGGATCAATCAGAGTGGGGCTGGAACTGGGAGTGGTTTTGTAGCTTGGTTTCCTGATCAAGATCTTCTCTTGGAAATGAGTCAGGAAAGCAGATATCTGGGCCCAAGTTTCCCCAGGAGAATCAACTGGTCAGGCATTAGGTCTGGGGTAGAAGTGAAACGACTGTGGAAATTGGAACACAGATCGTATTTCTGAAGTCGGTTGGGGGGGAAAAAGCTGGTATTAGGCACTGCTTTGAGATTCTCTGAAGACCCCTAGATCCCAATCCAATTCCCAGCAAGTTCTCTCTGCTTCTTTGGCTTGAGTCATCTATTGTCTTGGCTGATCCTTGCCAATGTGGCTGTCTGCTCTGTATACTGTAGGCCAGGATGGGGAAAGGTGTTGAGGTTCTGGGTCATTCTTGACTGGGTCAAACAAGGCTCTATCTCATGGAATTTTTCATGTTAATTGATGGCAATCTCTGAGCCCAGAAGATCTTCAGTGCTGAAAAAAATGTTCCTTTGAAAAGAAAAATTATGAGCCATCATGCACTTCAGGCCTTAGCAACAAGAGACCTGGGACCATCTGCTTGCTCCCACCAGGGGAACTGGACAAAATCAAACAGTAGCTCTGCTGTGGGAGTATTGAAGGGGCATTAGGAAGTGTGAACTATTGAAATACAGCCACTCCATTCATTTGGGGTTTTTTCTCCTTTCATCTAATAAACATTTGTTAAGCAACTTTTATGAACTAGACACTGTGCTAAGCATATTTTCCATCCTCGAAAGTGAAGGATACTGACAGAGTGAGAAATGCATATAGAAGTAAGCATGGAACATGGAGAGAGCCCAAAGGAGTGGATTTGGGGATCAGGTAAAATTTCCTGGCAGAGGAGACAGAAAACAACATGGAATCGTTGACATGGGTGCATGTGAGGGCGTGTGGGGACAGAGGGCTGAAACAGGAGAGTCAGGCAGATGTCAGGCCATGAAGGGCTTTGCACAGCAGGCCAATATGACAGGGTTTTATCTTGAAGGTAATAGGGCCTCGCTGAAGGTCTTGATCAAGGATTTAGCTAGTCAGTATCGTGGTCTAAAGCAATCTTCTGGCAACTGAGAAGTAGAATACCCTAAGGGGTAGAGATGGGGCTGGAAGATTCTACAAGGCAGACCATGAAAATATTATTAGTTAGCATTCTATAGATAATAGTTTGAGATGCCAGTTAGTTTTATTGGCCAAATTTTCATGGTTCCCTGCTGGAGTTTCTTGAGGACAGGGATCCCTGTTTCTTATTTTAACGTGCCTTCCTTTGTCTCTACAGTCTACAGCAGGCATTCATAAGATGCCTGCTGAATCAGTGGCAGATCTGGGGCGAAGGACCAGGTTGTCATTTCTATAACCTAGAGCTTTTCCTACAACTACACAGTGTTTCCCTGAGGGAGTTTTAATTTGGAAATGTTTAAAGCCTGGAGTAGCAGTTTTGTGTAGCAGACCCTGCGCCATGAAGCCCTTTGTGACTACCAAGTTGAGCAGGCTAATGTGAGAAAGGGGAGCTCTGAGTAGGTGGAAAGAGAGTGTTCTCTGTTCTCTTCAGTCTCTAGGGAGGTGTTAGAGTGTCAGATTGCTGAAGAGGAAGACTTGGGGCAATCCAGAGTCTGGGAAAAATCATTAAACTATCAGGTGGGAGAGTGGGGAGGGAGACAGAGAAGTTTCTAGAAAGTAAGAGGAGACTCAGGAAGGCAATGGGAAGAGATCTCTTTTGACATTTTGTTGCTGGCCTATGCCCTCTGTACACTTTCGCTCCGTGACAGAGAGAAGTTTTGGAGCTCTTGATCTTTGGTCAGTTCAGTTTGCCAAACCCATCAGATTCTGCCCACCCAGAGAGGAGAAGTGAGGAGTGAGAATGTGGGTGAGGGCTGCACAGCACAGTGCTTTTATGGGCTCTGGGATCTGAGCTCTGGAATGTATATATATATATATATATATATATATATATATATTTTTTTTTTTTTTTGAGTTGGTTTCTCATTCCGTCACCCAGGCTGGAGTGCAGTGGCACACTCACGGCCACCCCAACATTGACCTGCTGAGCTCTGGCGATCCTTCCACCTTAGCCTTCCGAGTAGCTGGAACTACAGGCACATGCTACTATATTCGCCTAATATTTTGATTTATTGTAGAGGTGAGGTCTCACCAGTTGCCCAGGCAGTTCTTGAACCTGTGGGCTCAGGCAATCCCCTCATTTCGGCCTCCCAAAGTACTGGGATTACAGGCTTTGGGATTTTTTTTCTCATCTATAAAATGGAAATAATAATAGTACTCACCTTATAAAGTTACTCTGAGGATATAATCGGTGATGGTTGTAAAGAGTTCAGCACAAGTACCAGAGACAAAGTAGGCAGTGAAGAAAAAACTTACATTGATTATTTTCAGGGACTGAGGAGGCAGGAAAGTCATGGAACCAATAATTGGCTGTCCCAAAGATGCATCTAATTCTCAGTTTCTGGCGGATCCCGCGCCTGCGCACCATTAGGGACCTGGGTGCATCTAATTCTCGTTGACTGCATTACACTCCATAGTGGGCCACCAGATGGCTCTTGAGAAACTTCCTTTATGTTCATATCTGCATGATGACCAGACACCCGGGACAGTGGAAAAGGGAAGGCCCTGGTGACAGCCGAGTAGGGCCAATAGGAGGCCTCAAGGAACCCTAGGGTTGCCAACCAGAAAGCAAGGGCCAGCAGCTGGAGGGAATGCTTAGTGATTTGTCTGCATAGAATGGTAAAAAACATTTGCAAACTGTGCATCTGACAGAGGTCTAACATCCAGAATCTCTAAGGCACTCAAATGAATCGACAGGAAAAAAAAACAGTAAAAAGTGGGCGAAGAACGTGAACAGACACTTCTCAAAGGAAGACATACAAGCAGCCAACAAACATGAAAAAAATGGTCAGTATCACTCATCATCAGAGAAATGCAAATCAAAACTTCAATGATATACCACCTCACACAAGTCAGGATGGTAATTATGAAAAAACCAAAAACAACAGATATTGGCAAGGTACAAAGAAAAGGGAATACTTGTACCCTGTTGGTGGGAATGTAAGCCAGTTCTACCTCTGTGGAAAGCAGTTTGGAGATGTCTCAAAGAAACAAAAGCATTCAACCCAGCAATCTCACTTTTGGGAAGAAATAGTTCTACCAAAAAGACACCTGCGCTCGTATGTTTATTGCAGCATTATTCACAATAACAAACACATGGACTCAACCAGATGTCCATTGAAGGTGGACTGGATAAAGAAAATGTGGTACATATACACTATGAAATGCTATGCAGCCATAAAGAAGAACAAAGTCACATGCTTTGCAGCAGCATGGATGCAGCTGGAGACCATCATTCTAAATAAATTATCACAGAAACAAAACATTGAATACCGCATGTTTTCACTCATAAGCGGGCACCCACATGTCGGCACGAGGATGGTCACAAAAGACACTGGGCACTGCTTAAGAAGGAAGGGAAGGAGGGGGAATGAGGAATACAAATCTAATTATTGGGTGGGACTCATCAGAAGCCCAAGCCTCACCTTCATGCAATATACTTGCATCATGAGTCCTAGCATGTACCCCATGATTCTAAAATAAAAAATTAGTTCTTTATTTAAAAAGAAATTTGTCTGCATAACCACTTTTAAAACATACCAGAATAACTAAAATTTAGAAGAAAAGAAGGTATAGTCATGTCTTCAAACCTAGCCTATCCCAGAGCACTAGCTAACCATGACCCAGGAAAACCTAGGCGTTTAAATACATAAAGGACTGTATTTCTTCCCATTTGTCATGGGCATAACATACTAAAGTAATTAAAATGTTAGAAAAGCCAGGCAAACTCTTAATTATTCTTATTAACTCAAAGAATCTTTACTCAAAAAAAATATATATTATATAAAATATAATATATATATATATATATTTTTTTTACCAGTTTACTTTCCAGAAAAATTTCTGATGGAAATATTTACCATTAGCATTTGCACTGATACATTTTTTGGCACGTGTGTGTGTGTGTGTGTGTGTGTGTGTGTGTAAAGACTAGAAGGAAATGACCAATTACCACACTAAAATGTTGACCAGTGCTTATCTTTGGGTTGTAAAATTATGGGTGATTTTTATTTTCTTCTCTATTATAAATATTTTCCAACTTTATAAACTATGCACATATAATATTTTGTAATTGGTTTTAAAAAACAATAAAATTGCCCTGTACAGTTATAGTTGTCTTAGACCTTATAAAAGGAAATAATTATTTCTGCCCATAACAAATTCCACTAACTCTATTATGGGAAGACTTAAAACACTAGTTTTAAGTGCTTTCCACTCCCACCCAGATCTCCCGATCCCCAAGACTTTTTAAAGTCAGAATTTCTGATTTCTAAAACTCTTCACAAACTGTACTTCCCTATCCTTTTTCTCCTTCACCCATGATAATTTCTGTCTTAAAACCCATCTTATTCTTTGTCTCTTATATTAGTATGTTGGAAAAAAAAGAAGATGGTAGAGATTTGCACTGATGGAGAAGGTATATATGTGGGTACCTTGTTTTGAATAAGAACTGTATTATAAAAACAAAGGTATGATTTGTTAAAAATGATCCCTTGCTTTATAAATAATTCATATTAATAAGTTCACCTTTGGAATCCACTGCAATACACTGAAAATACAATTTGATTGTTAAAGATGTGAGTTTCAGCCGGGCTCGGTGGCTCAGCCTGTAATCCCGCACCTTGGGAGGCTGAGGTGAGTGGATTGCCTGAGCCCACGGGTTCGAGACCCGCCTGGGCAACTTGGTGAGACCTCATCTCTACAATAAATCAAAAAACTAGCCAGGCGTGGTAGCGCGTGCCTGTAGTTCCAGCTACTTGGAAGGCTGAGGTGGAAGGATCGCTGGAGCCTAGCGGGTCGAGGTTGCAGTGGCCTGGAGCAGCCACTG
>CAUYQG010136888.1:0-11098 GCA_963574415.1 Tarsius wallacei | reverse complement strand
AGCCCCAGACTCAGTACTGTTCTCTTTGGAGGTCCTTCTCATCCTTTTCTGGCCATGCCTTTTGTCCCTCAGCTGAATCAGGGTAGGGAGTGGGGTGCCTGAGACTCAGAATTCATCCTGTCCCTCTGGAGTTTGTGCTTTCAGGATATTCTCTCTGGGTCATGATCAACTCCTGAGTAGCTAATCTGCTGGTCACAGAGATCAGGTCTGTCACTCTGTGGTAAGCCAGAACACTTTCCTGCCCCATTTTCAAGATGGTGGCAGGGTGCCTCTTTTGTCTTCTCCAGTGGGGCTCTGTCTCTGGGCTCCCCTGCTGTGCTCTGTCCACAGCCTTTGATGCCAGTATTTGACCAGGCACTGCAGTGGTGAAACAGAACCTGGAGCCAGCAGTCTCTCCTAACAGCTTCCTCCCAGGAAGGGATTTGTTTATTATTTTTAAATGGCGCTTGGCCTTTGCACCCTGGGACCAAGCAGAACAGTTGCTGCAGCTGCCACTTCACCAGGAGAGCCCTAGCCACTTGCTCCTGAATCCCCACTCAGTCAGTCACTCACACACCCACTTACTCATTGACACATACACACAACTTTCCATACACTCACTCACTCACACTGGGACTCGCATAGTTCGAATGACTCTGCCACCATCTTTCCTCAATTCCCCTATTTTAAGTTTTTTTTTTAAAGAAATACATTCTCATTTTAAGGAAATCTCTCCCTATCTGCCTAATTTCCTATCTGCTTTCTGTTCTGGTTGCTTTTTCTCCTACTTCCTCAAAGAACAGTTGTTTCCCCAAAGATCTCCCTCTGACCCTCCTCTCTTCTCCTTCCCCTCTCCTCTCCCCTACTCAGATTTCGTTCTTCTTTATTACTGGGTAATACTCCATCATGTGTATGTACCACATTTTCTTTTTCTAGTCCACTTGTGTTGGACAATAGAGTTGGTTCCATATTCTTGCTGTTGTGAATAGTGCAGCTATGAACATGTACGTGCAGGTGATTTATGTTCCTCCAGATACATTCGCAACATAAGGATTGCTGGATTATAAAGAAGGTCAATTTTTAGTTCTTTTAGGAACTGCCAAACTGCCTTCCATAGAGGTTGAACTAGCTTGCACTCACACCAGCAGTGTCTATTCATGTCCTTTGCCCACTTTTAATAGGGTTGTTTATCTTATATCAGCTCAGTTGAGTTCCTTGTACATCCTAGATGTTAGGTCTCTGTCAGACACAAAGTTAGCAAATTTTTTTGTTATTCTGTGGGTTGTCTCCCCACTCTCTTGATGGTTTATTTTGGTGCCCCATTTCCTGTAGGTTTTCCAGTTTATTTGCATACAGGTTTTTGTAATAATCTCTAATAATTTTTGCAATTTCTTCAGGGTCAGTTGTGACTTCACCTTTTGCATTTCTAATTGTGTTTATCTGGGCTTTCTCTCTCTTTTAAAAGTCAATGTGGTCAGGGGATTCTTAATTTTATTTATCCTTACAAAGAACCTGCTTTGGGTCTTGTTGATCCTTTCTATGATATTTTTTGTCTTCTATGCCCTGCAACTCTGATTTTATCTTGGTGATCTGGATTCTTCTGCTGAGGTTAGGGGTTTAGGTGATCTTGCCTTTCCAACTCCTTTAAGTGTGACTTTACACTGTATACTTGGGCTCTTTCTGTTTCATTGATTTGTGTATGCAATGCTATAAAATTTCCTCCTAACATTGATTTCATGACATCTCAGAGATTCTGGTGAGATGTGTCTTTGTTTTCGATTGTTTCCAGGAATCTTTTCTTTCTGTCTGAGTTCCATGTTGACCCAGAAGTTATTCAACACCATGTTGTTTAGAATCCATGTCTTTGTGTGTTTTGGAGGGATCTTGTTGATGGCAATATTTTTTTTATTCCACTGTTATCTGAGTAGATACATGGTATTATTTTGATCTTTTGAAATTTGTTCATGCTTGATTTATGCCTGAGAATGTGATCAGTCTTGGTATATGCTCCATGTGCTGATGAGTAGAAAATGTACTCTGTAGTTGTGGGGTTAAGTGTTCTGTAGATGTCTTTTAACTGCATTTGATTGAGTGTCAAGATTATGGATCTCCTTGTTGGTTTTTTGCCTTGATGCTCTATCTAAAATTGTTAGTGGTGTATTTAGATCTCGTACTATGATTGTGTGAGAGTTGGTGCCTTCTTTTAGTTTGCTTACTAGTTGTTTTAGAAAATCTGATGCTTCTGTGTTCAGTGCCTGTATGTTTAGGATGGAAATTTCTTGCTGGTGGATTGAGTCTTTTATCATTATATAGTGTCCTTCCGTGTCCTTTTTAACTTTTAATGACTTGAAGACTTCTTTGTTGGATATTAGAATAGCCACACCTGCTTTCTTCTGTTTTTCATTTACCTCATTTTCCAACCTCCAACCTTGAGTCTGTGTGTGTCTTTTGCAGTGAGATGAGTTTCCTGGGGGCTGAAGATTGCTGGATTATGTTTTTTTTTAATACAGTTTCCCACTCTATGTCTCTTCAGTGGTGCATTTAGTTCATTCATGTTCAAGTTGATTATTGATATGTGAGAGTTTATCCCTGTCATAGGGTTTCTATAGGCGTTGCTTTGTTTCCTTTTCACTTTTGCATTTGTATATTTGTGTGTTTTCATTTTTGTGGGTGCTCTGTATGATCTATGAACTCTGTGTTTGCCTGTACTTTTGTGGTGTGCATGTTTGTTCTCTTTTTTTCTGTGCTCAACACCTTCTTAAGTATCTCCTGAAGGGCTGGTCTGGAGGAGACATATTATATTAGGGATTGGATGTCTGGGAAGGATTTTAATTCTTTGTCACTGATGAAGCTTAGCTTATCTAGGTAGGAAACTTTTGGTTGAAATTGCTTATTTTTAAGGACATTAAAAATTGGATTCCACTCTCTTCTGGGTTGTAGTATTTTTGCAGATATGTCTGGTGCAATTCTGGTGAGTTTTCCCTGGTAGGTAGTCTGGACTTTCTTTCTTATTTTGTAGGTACCTTTTTGAAGGCAAATTACTATGTGTCTTCGTGATGGTCTTCTCATCTTGGAGTGGTTCTCTTGCACTTGGATGTTATTTCTCTAGCAAGATGGAGGAAGTTCTCCTGAATGACCTCGTGGAGTATTTGTTGCATGACATTTTCATTTTCTCTTTCTGCTTTTAGTATACTAGAGAGGCATAGGTTTGGCATTTTTTAACAAGTCAGACAGCTCTCAGAAGTTTTCCTCCTCCTCTTTAAGGTTTTTTCTATGTTTTTAACAGACTGTGTTAATTCTATACTTTGGTCTTCAAGTTCTGAGATTCTTTCCTCTGCTTTGTTGAGCCTGCTCCCAATACTTGTTATTTTGCTACTGATTTTGAGAATGGAGCTCTTTATTTCCATTATTTCAGAGTAGACTTTTTTAAAATTGGCCATCTCCACTTTTACCTCCTGTACTATTTCTTTGAGCCTTGCTTTGTGTTTCTCTTGGCTCCTGTGGACCTGTGCCGTCCATTCTCTGATGTTTATGGCTGTCAGCTGAGACAGGTCTCTCTGGAGTGCTACCATTGCTTGTGCTCCAGTGGCAACTTTTTCATGAGCTGTCTCTTTAACATTCCAAGTGTTGAATTTTCTTTGTCTTTCATCTTTTATCTCAGTGAGAAAGGGATAGACTTCACCTTGTGGCAGGTTGTGTTACTGCAAGTTTCCTTTCCACTGGTGAACTTGTTAGATTCTCCACCCACTGCTGTGTGTGATTGATGGCCTGTGGCAAAGAGGAGAGAGGTAATCAATTCAGTGCAAAATTGCTCACCCCTTTCCTTCTGCCAGCATGATGTCAGGCCCAACATGCCTGTAGTTTGCAGAGGGAGATGAGGTACCCAGATTCTATGCTTGCATTTTTGTTCTCTGTGTAATCAAGGAGACTCTCACTGGTTGCAGAGACTTTTACCCCTCCAGATGTGGTCAGGGTACCTCCTTTGATCAGGAGCTGGATCCCTACAGTCAGATTCACCCTGCAGATGGACTCTTTCCATGCACAACTGCTCCCTGTTTCACCTGGACTCTGATACTCACCAATTGCTTCCGACCAGGTTTCCTCCCATGTTAAATTGACATTCAGCACACTGTTGGGAGGGGAGTGACCAATCAGCATTCACCCCTCTCTTTCCAAACAGATTTTTCTCTTCTATATGGTGCCTGTTGCCAGGCTCTGGTGCAGGGTTGGGGTTGGGACACCTGGAATTCTGTGCCTGCTATGTCTTTCTGGAGTCTGTGTACTCAGCGAGAACTTCACTGGGTTCAGGATGATCAACCTATCTAAAAGTGCTCTGAATAACTCCATCCAAATAAGGCAGAATCACTACTCTCAGTCTTGCTAAGTGAGAGCAGTGCAGATCTGCAGCTCCCTGATAGCCATATTAGCCCCTACCTTTCTCCTGAAGTTTTTTATTTCACTGATTGTATTTTGAGCTTCAGGATTTCTGTTTGACTACTTTTCTTCTTAATTGAGTGTCTCTGAACAATTTCTCAATTTATTTCCTGTGTGTCTTCTTGACGTTTGCTGAGTTTTCTTAAAGTAGCTCTTTTGAACTATTTGATGGCCAGATTGTTTATCTGTATGACTTTCAGGTCAATCCCTGATACCTTGTTTGCCCACTGTGTGAGGCCATATTTTCTGGACTGTTTTTCACCTTCTGTGCTTGTAATGGAGGTATCACAGTTGTACGTATTATGGGAGCATGTGGTTACTTTTATGTTTTGTGCAGGTGTGACTTTGCCCACACCTTGACAAATTAGGTAGTGATTCAGTCTTGACAGTTTTGGTTTGTTTGTGATCATTCTTTTTTAGTGAGCTTGCCAACACATTCAGAGTGAACTGAGGGTTCTGTTTCGTTTCAGCACTAGCATGTGCCTTAGGCTGAGATTAAATAAGTCTCCACCTTTGGTGCAGTGTCTGAACTGGGTGGATGGGCCTGTGAGGAATGCATGGGGCACACCCAGGCTGTGTGGGAGAGCTGGTCAGTTTCACCTGTCTGAAAGAGATATCAAATGGATTTCCCACAGCATTGAAACTAGGTACAACTTTCCTGCTTGATGTGGTGTGTTCTCCAGAAGGAATGGAGTGTCCACAGCCGACTTCTGTGTGCTGGCCACTGGGAGGCCCAAGCCCCCTCTTTGTCCTAGTTGACCTTAGGTGGTTCAGCCCCTTTGGTACTGGTGGTGCTCCCCATGGGATGATAATGGAGTCTGTCTCCCATGCAGGGACCCAGGCTGCTGGGGAAGCCATATGTCTGCCTCTAGCTCATTTTCTCCAGTGTGGAAAGTGTAAGTCCAGGGAAACAGTTCACATATGGTAGTATAATGACTCGCAAGGAGTAGTAGTCTCACAGTCACAGAGTCTTTTCACAATCCTACCCTGGTTTAACTGCTCTTTGCATTCCAAAGGAACTTCAAAGACTCGCCTCTCTGTTCAGATATTCTTAGTACTTCTGAAGACAATTCCAAGTGTGAATGTTTGTTCCAATGGATGTTTCTGTGGGAGTACACATACTAAGGAAACTTGATCCACTGACTTACTCTGTTTTGTTGTGTTTTTTCCTAGATTAATCAAATTTTCCTATTTTGAAAGTTCTGTCCTAATATAGACACAATTGATTCTGTAATATTTGCTTTGCAATGATATTCTCCCAGTGTGTCTTTTGGAGAGGAGTTTAAAAATTGGATTAAGTTTTATGGTTCTTTAATGGTTTGTGTTTTGGTGGCAGGGTATAAGCAAACATTGCCAAACACATAGCTCACAACTCTGAGTTTCTCCTTGAGATTTTATGAATTTTATGTTTCACAGTTAGCTCTATGATTCCTTGTGAGGAAACTTTTGGAATGGGTTGTGGATTGATTGACTTGAAGATAATTTTCCAGTTGGCCCAAAAGCATTTGTTGGAAAGACTACACTGAATGGCTGCATTGTCCTTCCAGCTTTGATGCACATATGTGCCTGGGCCTAATTCTTGGATTCCTTTTTGTTTTACATTGGGTTTTTTTTTTTACATTAATGTGCATCCACAGTGTTTTGTTGTCTGTATAGTAAGTTTAAATCTTCAAGTAATCTCAGCACTCCAAATTTTATTTTTCAGAGTGGTTTTGTCTAATTTAAAAATAGCTACTAATACATTCCTTTGTATTTGCGTGTGAATTTGAGAATCAACTTGTCAATTTGTAACTCCAAATATTTTAAAATCTAGTGGAAATTTTGATTGGGATAGCATTGAATCTATAGATAATTTGGGGAAAGATTTGACATCTTTCATATATAAACTCTTACAGTTCATGAACAAGATATAGCTAGCCATGTACTTAGGGCTCCTTTGTTTCTATCAGGGTACATGCCTTTCACATTTATAGACCATTCCTTTCAATGACACAAAATACAGACACTTATTTTCCAATGCACCTGAAATATTTGCCAATATATAGACCATCTTAAGGATCATCAAACAAGGTTTTCATACACTTGAGTGCACTGCAGTCATACCTGGGATAGTCTGACCACCATGGGATTCTTTCAGTATCAACAACAAAAGATCTCTGGGCCATCTTTAAATATGTACCAAATATGTACAAAATATGTACCAAATAAATAAAACTCTGGTAATTAAGACATGGTTCAAAGATGACAAGCCAATGGCAAATAGATAGTATTTTGACCAGAGGGAAAATGAAGCACAATAAGTCAGTATTTGTGGGATCAGATGTTTAGGACAGTACTATTTATGGTAGCATCTAAAAGTTAGAAAACACTTTGGGAAAACATGACATAACTATAGTCAAACTCTTGCTGACAGCATGCACAGGGCCTCAACACCTTGGCTGTACTCTCTCCCACCCTCGCTCTTCCCATTGGGACCTCTCAATTGGCTTAACCCAAAGGGAGAGCAAAGGGCAAGGGAGAGTGTGGATAAAGTCCATAAAGGTCAGCTTCCCTGGTCAGGGTGAGTGGAAAAGTTTGAATAATGAGTGCCAAGCAGCACATGGAGACAATCCAGAATGAGGCTGTAGCTTTAAATTGCAACCTCCCATGCATGGTCAGCAATTCCCTGCAGATGACTTGGATGCATGTGGGTCCTAAATGAATGCAGTGTCCACTCTGTAAGAAGATAATGCTTGAGGTCACCTCATGAGCTGTGGAGCACAGTGGTTATACCAGTGAGTGTTGCTCAAGAAGATAATTTGGCTGTCCAGCTCACAGTGCTCAGATAAAGACAAACTTATCATCAATAATTTATCATGAGCATTGGTCACACATCCCATTGTCACCCCAGAGGATCTCCATAAACACTACTTCACACCTCAGCTACTACCCTCTATGTGCTACATCGATGGGGTTTATTTGTTAATACTCTATCCACCTCAACTGTGTTTTTTCCTCAAGAGCTTATTTCCATTTTGTATGCAGTCGCTATCCCAAGTGACTCTCTATTTCTTCTGATTGGGCTTTAAAGTAAAAAACCTGACGCTGAATTCAATGACCATGTTTGATGCATATTTTGCATCTTGCACAGTGCTTTACAGAAATATTAATAAACAGATGTTTCAACTTTTCCCCCACGCCTTTACACTGTGACCATGTACTTAGCATCAGATCATGAACAAAGGCAAACAGCTAAAATGCTCTTTCTCTCCTTGAGGCAATTTGTATATTGTCATCTCTACAAAGGCATTTGTGATACTTCATTTACATGTTTGAAGCTTTCTCTCCTTGGTTATGTCACTTCTTTTCACTCTTTATGCTTACTCAATTAGAAATATGAGTGTATTTTTAACAAACAATGATTTGATCATTTTATTTCAATCTTATGAAAGCATAGCTTGACTCAATGAAAATTTTTTTGTCATGATGACTGTTGGAACAAATTTAATATTGTTCCAAAACCTTGGAGCCCTGTGGTCATTTTCTGCAGCTGACAAAGGCAACCAAACATTGTCTCCTTGTTCATCAGAATCAAGAAGAAGGCCCTCCATTAGACACAAAAGTCAAATGACAAAACACAAAAGATGGTTTCTTCCCTGAGCAATGATCCTGGGTTCTTTGATCCTGGTCCATTCTCCTTGAAACATCTCCCAAGTCCTTGCTCCCCTGTTTCTAAGGGGAGCCTGTTAGCCTCTGCAGCCTTAGACCAAGAGCATTCTATTCCCCACTCTTTAATGATCCTTCTGTGGCCAGACCAATCAACATCTTGGTTTCAGGTTACCATGGACACAGAGTTCTTTCTGGTTCTGAGCTATTGCTGAGTGCCTGGTAAAGATGTAAAGGTGGAGGTCTCTGAGTAAGAGAGTCCCATCCCAACCTCTGCCCTCTCTGTATGCTCATAATGCCCTCTCATGCTCACCAAGAGAATGACAAGAATGGAAATCTTTAGCGGGATGGCAAGGGTGGGGGGTGGGCTGGGGGTGGGACTGGATGGAGGTTTTGGGGGGTCTATAGGCAAGAAAGTTTGCTTGTGCCCAGCTGATGGGGACTGCTAAGGGACATTTCTCTTGCCTTAAAGGGACCTTCCAGATTTCATCTATACTTGGGAAATTGGAAACCAAAGGGCCCAGGAGTAGGAACCTTGTTGCCAACCAAGAATTGGGTGAAAGCTTGAATTCACAGCCTGGGTTTTGGGAAATTAAAACTAAAAAGAAAGGGAAAAAAACCATAGCCAGAATCCAGATAGGCAGCAGGAGAGAAAACTGCTAACAGAATCTTGAGTAAATGCCTCTCTTTCCCTCTTAGATAAATTCTGAGCAGAGACACAACTACCAATCCCTGCTCTATCCTACTTCCCTGCTTTCCCCAGCACCTTCCCAGCTTTGGTAACCAAGGGATCAGCAGTCCCACCTACAGGTGAGTGGGTCCAGGGCTTGCAGGTGGAGGAACTCCCATAGATCTGGCTGTGCCTGAGCACCATTATGGTTCACATCCACAGATGTGCCTTGGCCCCATCTCCACCAACTTACTCTTTTTAAAAAAAAAAAACTCCATATTAATCAAGATTTCCTCTTTTGAGAGTTCTTTCTATAATATAGATACAATCTATCCTGCAATTTATGCCCTGCAATGATTTTTCTCTCCGTGTGTGGGCTGTATTCTCATATTCTTTTAATGGTCTTTTGGAAAGCAGTTTTAAAATTGTATGAGGTTCTGTAGTCCTTGTATGATTTATGTTTTGGCAGTTATATGTAAGCAAATACTTTAAAGCCTAGTGAGGTTTTTGATTGGGATGGCATTGGATCTACAAATCTTCTGAGAGAGATTTGACATCTTACTGTATAAAGTGTTTTGTACTTTAGCTAAAGATTATTCACGTGCTAAAAACTCAATAAGTGGAAAGGCCAAGTAGATTTGATCATTCAAACACCAGCCCTTCTTTCCAAACAGAATGAAAGAATAACAAAATTAATGTCTCTCTGAGCTGTTGATCAGACACCAGACTTGGTTTGCAGGGAAGGGTTTTACTTGAAGACATAAAGAAATACCACTTTATACAATGTTTCCAAGATGTGTTTCTCACAAGTTTCCATAGTGAGATTGTTCAGTAGCCAACTATGTTTAGGAAATACAACATGCTCTGGTCTTTACTTAGAGAAACCCAGTGTTTATCAGCATTATAGAAATGTGTGCAATCATTTTGATTTCATATCTTAACTATTATAAATAGTGTTGCAATAAACATGGATACACATACTTCTCTTCAACATATGCATTTCATTTTTTATATTCCCAGTAGTAGGATTCATGGATTAGGTGGTGGTTCTATTTTTAATGTTTTAAAAGAAATTAGCATACTGTTTGACGTGATGGCTGTACTAATTTACATTCCCATCAACAGTATGTAAATATTTCTTTTTCTCCACATCTTTGCCAACATGTGTTTTCTTTTGTATTTTTGATAATATTTATTCTAACTGAGGTGAGGTGGAATGTTATTGTGGTTTTGATTGGCATTTATGTGATGTAATGATTAGTAATATTGAGCATTTTTTTATAGACCTGCTGGCTACAAATACTTTGAAAAAAAATCAGGTGTTTTGCTCTCTTTTAAATCAGGTTATTTGTTTTTTTGGTGTTGAGTTTTTAAAGTTTCTTGTATGTTGCAGACATTAACCCCTTGTCAGATATATGGTTTCTAAAATTTAATGTGAGTTATAAGGTACATGTCCTCACATGTACCTTTATTTATTACATAAGTACATTGCATTCAAGTGAAGTTTGGGCTTCTAGCAAGCATTCTCTCCCCCTGGTAAGAGAACTTTACCCATTGTGTGGTTGTGTCCCTTATCCCTCTTCCCTTTCTCTCTCCTCTAGAAATGTCCAGCATCTGTTGTTCCCAACTTTGTGTTCATGTGTCCAGTGGTCAGGGCCCACTTATGAGTGAGAACATGCAGTATTCAGTTTTTTGTTTTTGTGGTAGTTCATTGAGATTGACAATTTCCAACTGCATTCATATTGCTGCAAAAGACATTGTTTTATTCTTTATGGCTATGTAGTATTCCATCATGTATATGTACCACATTTTTTTTTATTCAGTCCACTTTCAGTGGGCATCTGGGTTGGTTCCATGTTTTTGCTATTGTGACTATTGCTGCAATGAACATATGTGTGCAGGTGTCTTCTGGGTAGAACAATATATGCTCTTTTGGGTATATTCCCTGAAGTAAAGTTGCTAGATCATATGGTAGCTCAATTTTTAGTTCTTAGAGTAAATGCCAACTTGCTTTCCAAAGAGATCGAACTAGATTACATTCCCACCAACAGTGTAGAAGCATTCCCTTTTTTCTTCAGCCTGGCCAACACCTGTTGTTTTTTTACTTTTTAATAGTAACCATCCCAACTGGCGTGTGGTGGTACTTCATTGTAGTTTTGGTTTGCATTTCTCTAATGATTAGTGAAGGTGAGCATTTTTCCATATGTTTGTTGGTTGTTGGCTACTTGTATGTCTTCCTTTGAGAAGTGTCTGTTCACAACATTTTGCCCAACTTTTTTTTTTTTTGAGTTGGCGTCTCACTCCATCACCCAGACTGGAGTGCAGTGGCCGCTTCCGGCCACCGCAGCCTCGACCTGCTGGGCTCCGGCG
>CAUYQG010136885.1:0-12735 GCA_963574415.1 Tarsius wallacei | reverse complement strand
AAGGACCTGCCTGAGGCTGTTTTACAGTTAGCAGTTCTTTATAAGTAGAAGGAGCATGCTCCAAAATAATGCTAAAAAGAATAGCATAGTAAATTTGTAAGCCCATAACACAGTCATTTATTATCATTTTCAATTATTGTGTACTATAAATAATTGTATGTGCCCTTGACTAGCAGTGCATTGGGTTTGTGCAGTATCACCACAAACACATGAAGAATGCATTGCATGTGACATTAAGAAAGCTATGATATTAGGCGACAGGAATTTTTTTTACTCCATTTACTATCTTATATGTGGTCCGGCATTGACTCAAATGTCATTATGACCATATTAGAGAAATATTTCCCAATGTATGGCATAAGATCACTGATTGCACTGCATACCTGCCCACATTTCTGCTCCAGGCTAATATTTTTACTGCCTAGTCTATCCATGTCTATTACCATTTGATGATTTTGATCTCCATGTTGAAAACGATCTCAACCCCTGCATCACCTGGTTTTCTGCCTTCCTTGATGGTACAACCATTCACCAGCAGCATGGATGCTAGATCTGATCAATGGGTATGGTATTACTTTGCTTCAGAGATTCTCCCAGGTCCTCTTTTTTTCTCTCTTACACTGTCCTCACTGCCTGCCACCACTGAGACCAGTCATCCCTCCTGCCTGCCTTCACATCGACATCACTGACTGCTTTCTGCCTCATCACATGCTTCCCTGTCTTTGGTCTACCATCTTTATTAAGTTAGACATTTATTTTTCTCGCTCATAGTTCCCTTGACCACTTACCTCACAGTGGCCCATACGCACTGATAATCCTTGGACCTGTCTCAGCTCATGTTCTCTCCTCTTCTGCTCCTTGACTGCTACATTTGAAGGGAGGAAAGTGTAGAATTAGACAGACCTATTATAGCCTGTGACTGATTCACACAAATTCCGTCTGGCTGTTCATGTGATTCCACAAGCCATTTATTTCTCTTTTGTACAACCCTAGGCACACTCTCACAGAGGCTACTTGTGACCTGTTTGTCACCTCTCTGTCTCTCAATGCTGCCTTCCCTTACTACTTCCAAATTTATGGCAAAGATCATTGCAGTCTGGCAGGAACCACTCTGTGTCTTTGGTCATGTTCACTTCCATCTGTCATTTTCTTCCTCACAGTCACCCTTTCCCTACACCTCATGCCTCCATGGAATTCTGTTTGTCCACCCTATCCTTATGACTGTGGGAAGGCCTTTAGTCTCTCATTCATTTCCAATAGCCCCGTTCCTTCTCATCTACTTTTAAACAGGATTAACTCTGTTTGAAGACAAAACAACCATACAATTTCTGGTTGAGCTCACTGTCCTCTCTTAGCAGTCTCATTCCTAGCTCTGTCTCTTCTGTCAAGCTACTGGAGTGTGTGTTGTCATCTGGTTGCTGCATCTTCATCAAAAGTATCTCCTTACGTACTTGGACTCCAGCTTCAAAACATGCTGAAATTTGCACTTCTGATTCTTCTCCAGTTGCCTAATGGCTTATTTTTTACTCTCAGCCTCTAAATATGAATGTATTTTAAGGTGTGGCTTTTTTGTTTTGTTTTGTTTTGTTTCAGTTTTCACTCTTGTCTCTTTTCAACTCTCAACTATATTTTCACACTGCCCCAACAAATGCCTCCATACAGATTTATCTTCAAAATAACAACTCTACTTTCAAAGGCCTACTAGGCATTTTGATTTAATTTTCCTATGATGTCTTTCATTTTAGCCTGTCTAAAATTTAATCAGTTATCTTTCTCCAGAATCCTTCCCCTTTGACTTTCCTTTCCCAAATGGCTTTTCATTTCCAAATTTATTTTAATTTTTGAGGGAAAAATATAAGATCTAGTAAAGACATATGCCTTTGGCTTGGTGCTAAAATAATCATATGCAGAATCGGCTATCACTTCAGATTTTGAAATATTTTTCTTCTTAGAAAGTACATTGTATTGCAGATGATTGGTTTATCTTTGCAGTGAATGTGGAATGACTTTATTTTTAGCAATTTGCAATGCAAAGTAATGCCTAGATCATGTCAATTATTTGCTAATCAAATTCATTGTCTTTTTAACAAGTAAAAGCTCACAAGTAAGAACAGTTATATCAAGAAACAAATTGGTATTCCTAACTAATAAATCTAAAAACAAATTAAAAGTTGACTTCAGCAGTCCTGCAGCCATTTCAATATCATTCTTACCTTAGATGAATGCAAAGGAATGTGGGCAGTGTGCGATGTGCTTATCTCCAAAGCTGCTTTACTGGCAGTTAGTGATCTGCCTCTCCTCAGGAACCCCGTGAAAGTTTCTAGAAGGAATGTATGCACTGTCATCAGTACACAATCATAGAATTTTCTTCTACCAGATGCAAGGTAGCACTTGCATCATTTTTAAGGAACAGTGGTTTTGCAAAGTACAACTCATTTCTTTTATCAGCCCCAGCTATGAGACATGCAAGGTAAATACTGGGGTTGCCAAAAAATGTATACATATTTTAAGTGATGTTATCTATGTACTACTTTTAGTTCCAAACTAATAATCAGAAGTGTCTGAACACTTATGGTAACCACTTTGAGCACCTCTTGTAATTGCAGAAGTCAAACGTGACTTGTATTCATCTTTTGTTATATATTATATTGGTATATATTGAGTATTACAATTTTATTAGTTTTTTCCTTTCTTAAAATGTGTATACATTTTTTGACACCTTCTGTATACTGCCTTCCCCATATATGTACACAGATTACTACTTGAATTCTTTTTTTCTCTTTGCTTTGCTCACGAGTCTTTTTGAGTGTATCTAGATTTCTGGAATATGTAGAGGATCCTACATGCTGATGACACTCAAAAAGACTGCTTACATGGTGGCTATTGCAGATAGCAGTGTTACAATTCACATATTATAAAGTATTGGTGATACAATGGTTTACTGTTTTCTGTTCATATTTATCATCAACATTTATGATACAGGATAGTCAAGGCACAATGGAAAATGCTGAGTTATGAAACAAGGCACTAATAGTCTAGTTGTGAAGGGAGAATGAAAATTAGAAAGGCAGATAAGGTGTCATTGACAAGAGGATGGTTGAGTCAAAAAGTGCTTAGAGAAGGAAGACCTTATGTTTGCAGAAAAAGCCCTTTGGTTATTCTTTCCTTTCCATGTCGATGTGGCATTTCTAGTTTTTTTTGTGGCAGTTTATTTGCTTGTTCTCATGTACCTCACCAGTTATAAAATCCTTTGCCCTTTAGATACCTCTGTTTTCCATGTGTGATGTCCTTGCCAGACTTTGCACCATCTTTAATTTTTGTTTTTGTTACACTTCAATTTTGATTCAGTCCATTTCAGTTCAGTGGGAAGAATCTATTTAGATAATTGCTTTATGCATATCATGTTCAGTAAGTCTGGGTGACAATGAGAGAGCTTTGATTATTCCTCCCTGAGACCTCACAATTAAAAACTATGACTTGCTATTCGGCCATAAATGTCCTTTAAACATGACAATGATAAAACTATTAAGGACATTTATTCTGTGCTTTTTTATTAGTTCCTCTGTCAGGAATGTTATCTTTCTTCTTCCAGCTTATCTCTATTTGCTAAATTCTGACACTTAAGATTCAGTCCAGGAGTAACTTTCTCCAAAAAGCCTTCTATGATGCCGATCTGGTCTTAGTCAGATGCTTGAAGCTGCCACAGTACACAGCTCCAGGAGTCACCATTTGCCTCCAATCTATGTGAATGTCACCTCTTGGATTTATGCAGTTCACAGCCTAAGCAGTGGGACATAGCAGCTTTGGGTACACCCCCTTGAGCTCCCATACCATCCTATGTTTTCCTCCATTACAGTATTGTTTCCATTTATGTTTCAGTCTACTGCAATAAAAGTGCTTTAGAGATAGGAACTGTGACTTAATTCCTATCCATAGTAAGCATATAGTAAAAGTTTTGTTAATGAAAGAATAAAATGAAGCTGAAAGGAACTTCTTAGTACAATTCATACCTTCTTAATGACAGCCGTAAAGACTTTGGCTTAATCCTATGTCACTATCTATTATGCTCATAGGATCAGCAGTCCAGCAGATCTACCTAGACCTGACTCCTCATCCAAAATACTGGAGTATCTAGTTCGTAAGTGTCTTGCACACATTTGACCTCCTTCGTTCCCTGTCCCTTTATCTTCTCATTTTCTATTCTGTGGTAGCCTTGTTTATTAGCAATTATTACCTTATCCCTCTGACTCATTCTCTTTACAGAAAGAATGCTAGAGAATCCTTTTAAACAGCTCCACCTCCAATTTCTTCTCCTGGGCCTCTTTCTTTTTATTTTCCTTGAGCATCTCTCACCATCTTCTTTCCCACTTGCCACTGGAAATTAGAAATTAAGCAGTAAAGGTTGACTTGGATTTTTACATTACTGTGTCTTTTATTTCCTTACCTCCCTTCCTAATGGAAAGAAATCTATAGATTTAATAATATCAATAACGAAATCAATTTGTGTAAGTAAAACAAAATAACGAATCAGGGCACTTGCCTCTAAATACATGTTTGTTGTTGTTCTATCAAGACATAGCTTTCAGTGATCTTTTCTTCTCCACCTTTGATTTGTACACAAGACCACATTCTACACATAATCTGTCTCTTGCATGTAAATAACATCTACCTACATATACTCTCCCCTTCCATGGCTACATTCCCAGTCTCCTCTTATGTAGAGTGAATATTGAGGTCCTGTTTCTGACCATTGATGAATATAAAGAGCTTGCCTTGTAAACTGGAGGCCTGAGGGTCACATTTGACCTGCAAATGTGTTTTATTTGGGAAGTACACTATTTGGCAAAAAAAATATTTTTTTGTCAACATATAAAAATTGTAAGAATTCACACACACAAAAGTCAGCAACAGATTTGCCATGTTCACATCACAACATGGCAAAAATCAGCTGGGGCTTGGTAACCATCACTTTATTTATACAGGTATCCACTTTCTACTAGACCATGGTCCTCACAACTCCCTATTGTCTCCCTGATGGGGTTGTCTGATGCATGCTGCAATTCATCCATGCTATTATATCATATTGTCTTATCAGAGAGAAATAATTCATTGTATCCATGATTTTGTTAATTATGGGAAAATGAAATTTAGCTGGTGAGGGCAGCTTATTTCAAGCAAAATCTGGAAACTAGCCTATTTCTTTGTGTCAGTAAGACAAGTTTTACATGTCAAACACACACACACACAAAAAATTGTTTGAATTGGTACCCAGGCATCTTTACTCATTTAAATTGCTTTATTTTCTTTTTTGTGGGCATTTGCATTCACAACCTTTGAAAAAACGTAAGAAATAAAAATTATGATTAAAATTATAGCAACACTCTCAGGAAGTAACCTCTGCCAGTAACACAGTATAATCCATGTAGGAAAAATATCAGGGCTAAAGAAGGGTGTCAGCAATGCTGGTGTTGCAAAGAATGGTGAAGACAGATTCTGATTTAAACTCCCAGCAACTTTAAATCTCCATTCAATACCCACTGCTATCTTATCCTTTCTACCCAAGTGGAATACTGGGGCTGGATTCAGAGAGAACAGATGGTATAGGATCTGTCCTAATTTACTCCCTGATACTAAAAAGTACAAAAGAGTGAAAACTAGACCACAAAAAAAGACAGTAGATAGGTTGCATATTCAGAAAGTCATTGTAGTGTGTTTGCCACTTTGAAACAGAAGTGTCTGGTGGCTTCAAAGCTATGCAAACAATACCGCTAAATACATTATGATATGATGATGGGTGATAATTTTTAATTTGATTTGCTTTACCCATTAAAGTAACATTTTTGGCAAGCCATTTTTGTATTCTCTGTAAGATCATAATAGCAGTTCTTTCTCTAAATGAGGTATGTCATAGTGCATTTATTTTTAGCTTCAGCAAAAACAATTCTTTAGCAGTTTATTTGCCACGACATTATACAGCTATTCGGAAGATAACTGTGTACCTAATAAAAATTACAGTTTTATTTCCTTTATTCCCCCACAGCTTGCCCTCCACTTACCCCTTGTAATTTTTCAAATTTTACTTCTGCAGAATGAAAATAGAATGCTTTTGGATTTTTAAAAAAATTATGCTGTCATGATTCCCTTCATAATTGGTTTATTAGGAAAGTCTGGGTAAACCTTTCCTAGCTTAGCAGGGAAAACACTAAAAACAGAGAGAGAGAGAGAGAGAGAGAGAGAGAGAGAGAGAGAGCTCTAATCAGCTTGTGCAAAGGCGAAGTCATTAGGGAATTTTAATTGGAACCTCCGCCATGAGCCTGTGGTTCTTAGATTTCTGGAAGCTGCTAATTTGGTTCTAAATTAACCTCTTCATGGAGAAGACTGTTGAATTTAGGAATGTTATTAATACATGGAAGAGTGATATCTATAAAGAATCCAAAATGAAATGTGTTGTGGAGAAAGAAGTAGGCGTTTCGTTTTGATTTGGAAGGAGATGATACTTGGTTGTTTGGTTGTTTTTCTAGATGAAACAGATATTATTCTGGTGAATTCACTCTTGTGTTCTTAAAATTTTCTAGTATGCAATTTTGGTATACTAGATGAAAGTAATAATGAATGTTAAGTCAAAGATAGCAATGCCTTCCTATCATACCTAGTGGTCTTGAGTCAAAAAACAAGTAAAAAAAAAAAAAGTCAATAAATAACAGAAAATAAGTAGATCTGGCTAAAATGAATACATGTTTTTCAGAATGATCTGGATGTTGTTCTACTGGTTTTAAACTAACCACTGACTATCTTAGTCTTTGAAATCATAGTGCCTCACATATTTCACATATCTCACGTGATTCAAAATTTTAATATATTGGCTGGGAGGAATTTTTTTTTTTTTTTTTTGAGTTGGAGTCTCACTCTGTCACCCAGACTGGAGTGCAGTGGCCGCTTCCGGCCACCGCAGCCTCGACCTGCTGGGCTCCGGCCATCCTTCCGCCTCAGGCTTCCAAGTAGCTGGAACTATAGGCGCACGCTACCACGCCTGGCTAATTTTTTGATTTATTGTAGAGATGAGGTCTCGCCAAGTTGCCCAGGCGGGTCACGAACCCGCGGGCTCAGGCAATCCACTCACCTCAGCCTCCCAAAGCGTGGGATTACAGGCTGAGCCACTGAGCCCGGCAGGAATTTTTAAAAACTTGTTTTTGGCAACTCATTCTCTGATTTTTGTTTGTTTTCTGTATGACAATGAAGCACTTGATGGAGCTTTTGAGTCCTTTCTACCACTTACCTCATTTTTCTCAAACAGGATAAGAAGAAATTGAATGGTGTTGACAGTTACCTGGGATATTTCCATGTTACTTGTCATATGCCTTTAGTCAATACCTAGTGAATTATTCCAGGTCACTTATATGAAATTTAACTCATCACAAGGATATTGACCTTTAGTCCTTTAAAGATCTGCCAACATTGGCTACTCTAAAGTCCCTTCTGCTGTCAGGCAACTCTAGCCCTGAAAGGGGTACTGGGTTCTATAGTTTGTTCCACATTCCAGGCGATAAATATGAACCTTACCTAAGGAATCTCTCACCATTCTCAACTCTGGTTCTGGAATCTCCCAGCCAGGCTTTCTCATCAATAGCTATAGATGAGTTTCTTTCACCCCTGAAATGCTTATCTGCCGAAACAAAACTGTTCTTGCTTCTCTCATACGATTAGGGAAGCCATGAGGCTGCCCTTAAGACTCCTTTTTTTATAGACTGAGGGAAAAGAGAGCAGAAAGAAAGACTGGTGACGGGAGAACTGATTTTGCCACCTCTTGACAGCTCTCTTGAGCAGAAGGACATATCTCGTGGCATGTTGTTGGCCAATTTTGGAGCCTTTGCTGTCGTATGAAAGGTCCCATTCCAAATGCTGTTTAGATGTATGTATATGTGTGTGCGTGTGTGTATGTGTACTGTGCAATATCCTACATCTCTTCCATGGATTTTCAGCTGTTTTGAGGCAGAAACCATGCCTGGCAGCTTTTTTCATTCTTATTACCCTGTAACAATAAAAATGATAATGAAAGCAATAATAATAATAACAAACACTTAAATAGTGCTTGCTATATATGGGATTGGCACTGTTCTAAAAGCTTTATACATGTTAATGCATTTAATTGTCACAAACCCTACGAGGTTGCTGTTATTACTGTGATGTTAGCTTGGAAAAATCGGTATAGAGTGCTTAAGTAATTTGTCCAAGGTTCACAGAGCTGAGAAGTGATAATTTGATCAGTCAGACTTGGTGTGTGAAGGAATGTATCAAACTTTAGTTTAAATGAATTATTTTATTTAAGCAAAAAAATTTCACATTATTATTATTTTTGCATGAAACTTTATTGATTACTGTTAAATCCAATGAATATACAATTTTATGGAGTCAATATAAGCAGAAAGATTATTTATGAATAAACTGAGAACATTCAAGCAATTTCTTCCAAAGCTAAGAGTCAGAGCAATTTTTTAGCGAGTAACTGTTCCTGAATATATTTAAAAGTTTAAGACATAATGATTATATAATCTCAGATACTATCTGGGACATCTGTTTTTGTTGACAGGAAAATAAAATTTAGTCAACATTTCAATTAGAGCAATGGAACGCATTGCTCTCACTCTGCCTCTCCTTAAAATCATTGATGATCTCCTCCTAACTTTTAATTGATGCTGTTCAAGCCATATCCTCTCTCCCTCACACTCCCCTTCTCTCTACCTCTCCCTATCATTTTCCACCCACTCATTTTCCCTCTAGCCTCTGCTCTCTGGGAGCAACAGCACAGGCTGTGGGTGTGCTGACTCTCCTCTGTGCGGCTCCATGGTGGAGCCCCCATCGGTTCTAACAATGACTGTCTTGGGTAAATTGAACTCCTGTGGCACTGCTGTCATGGAGAAAACAAACAAACAAACAAAACGAAACAACTGGTCAATTCAAACACAGCATGAATTTTCACAGGCTGTTAAATCTTGCTTGCTCAGTACAAATTTCTGTGAACAATTTCAAATAGTTAAAGTAAACATAAATTCAGTGAACTGGTTGGTAAACTAGCTTTAGCAAACTGGCTTTAAATGAAATGGTTATCCAGCCAACTGGTAACATGATGAATTATCTTTGTTGGCTGTAACGTCGCCCTGATTCCTGTCTTCCTGGTTGTTCAGTTCCTCCTTGGATACCAGAAGCGATTCCAGCATCCTTTGTGTGTAAGCTGGTTCTAAGCACAACCTTTACGTTTATGCTGGTTAGCATCTGTTGCTTGATAGAAAGAATCTTAAACAATACTTCTGACTGCAGGATTTAGGTTCTCCTCTGAAATTTTTCAGGCCACATGTGACCTACTGACTTCCAAATGGCCAAATCCAGTGGCTACATTTCTATCATTATATTTCTTGATAATTCTATTACTTATTTTTCTTGTTGACCATCCTCTGTTACTTAAAATCTCTTTCTTTGGTTTCCAGAATTCCTCTTTCCAGTGGCCTTTCTGTTACTTCTGTCACCTTGACAAAACTCTCTTCAGCCACCAACTCCTTTAATAGGGTTTCTCTCCAGGATTCAGTCTTTGACCTTATAATTGTCTTTCTCTACATTCTTGGATAGTCTTATCCATGTCCATGACTTCCACCAATGCACCTACACTGATAATTCCCAAGTTTATGTTTCTTGTTTTGGCCTTTCCACTGATCTCTAGACACATATTTAACTGTTTGCTTGTCATCTCAATTTGATTGTCTCACAAGCACTTCAAACTCATTCTTTTTCAAATTTTCCTCTTCAGCATTGCCTATTCTGGTAAATAGCCCCACTGATCACCCAGTACACTAAGCTACACACTTCCATCTCACCCTTGCCATATTTAGCCATTCATCAAATCCTGTCACCCTTGCCATATTTAGCTATTCATCAAATCCTGCCATTCCCATCTCCCAAATCAACATCAATATCATCTATCTATCTATCTATCTATCAGCTATCATCTATCGAATATATCTCTTTTCTCTTCTTCATCACTATTGTTTCTGCCCTAGTGCAGATCTGTATCTATTCTCATCCAGATCACTACAACTGCTCCTGAGCAATTATTTTCTTTGCAATCTCATCTCCTTCCAATCTCTCCTTTACACTGTGGCCTTGGAGGAAGCTTCAAAGGTGCATTTCTGATCATACCACCTCTTTGGGTAAAAATTGACCTTAGACATCTACTCCCTTCTGAACAAGGAGTCATCTCATTAGCATGAGCATAAGGCCCTCATAAACTGTCTCCTACTTAGCTCTCCGACATTTATTCTTTCACTTTTGAGATATATCCATCACTCCAGCAATAACATTCCCCACATGCACTATGTAAACTAATGTCCCCAAGCCTTTGAACCTGTTCTGTAAGACCCTTGTGAAGCATCACTTTGCATAGGAAACCTTCTCTTCTCACCCAACTTGACATCTGTGCTCCTTTTTTTTGTTCCTACATCATCTTATACACACACGTCTCTGCTTTGATGTTTGTCATAGCCTTCTGGAATAATCTGTTTCCTTTCCTGTCTCTTACACTAAAATCCAAATTCTAGTTATTTTATCTTTGCTAAATTCTGTCAGCATATAGTAGGTGATACGTGTTTATTAAATGATAATTAATGTATAAATGAATGAATAAAATATAATAATAAATAAGAAAATTAAGACACCAGCAGGGTTTTTCTCAATTAAAAAATTCAAATGATTTTTCTGAACAATTCCATTTATGTAGTTTAGTTTCAATTTTCAAATCTTTTTTTCTGAATGTTTTGATGTCTGTTGCATTCATGCTAATTACATGTTTCAAATATTATTGTGTGAATCTATATATAATCATATAAAATATGCCCATTTTGCTGAATATGAATAAAATACATAATTAAAAAAGTGAATGATCCAAGTGATTGAAACTACAGTGTTTTCTACCAGTTTGTATCTTATCGTGTCATGTTTTGTCATGATGTCTGTCAATTATTACTGTATGATAGATACGGGAGCTATAGGTTACCAGAAATCCAGAAGTATTGTTTTTATTATGAGCTCATCTTTAACCCTCAATGCAGCTATTTACTTTTAATGAGATTGTTTTAAAAGATCCTCTGGCATCTGCAGCAAGTCATAATATGATATAGTAAAATTTTAGGTATTTCACTCATCTCTATACAGTGCTTTGGATTATTAAAATTCTTCCTTTGACACAATTTTTCTGGAATATAGCATGTTTCTTAAAGTCTAAACCTTTTTCTTAAGACAATCCCACTTTTCTCTAGAGTTTGAGTTATCAGAGGTTCCCCTACTCACTGTTTCCTTAGCATGGTACTCATACTTATTGGGTACTCAGAGTCTGCATTTTTGAAGCTGTTCTTTCTTTTAGTTGTACCTCATTTATTAAGAGTTCCAACCTACCCAAACCCTTAATATATTCTCTACAAAACTAAGGGTATATTTAAAGGTATAACACAACAGAGAACAGGAAGTTGAGTGATTTTTAATCTGCTTGGGATTCTGGACCCCTTGAGAATCTGATATAAATCCTCTCAAGGAAATTCCACACACTCACAAATGTTGACTGTGAGTTCATGGGGTCATCAATCTAAGAGCATTTCATTGACCCACTAAGGTCCATGGGGCCCAGGTTAGCTCTGGAGTCAGTCAGTTTCATTATCATTACAGTGAAGGATATTGTATTGGGACAATACAGAAGATGATGCCAAATCAGAGATTACCAAGAGATGGAGAGGGACTTGTATGAAAGCAATTGGGATTTCCTCCTAAAGAAACATTTAAAACTTGTGATCTCTAAATTGAAGGATATTTTAAGCCAAGGCTAATACATTAGAAAGTAATTCTTTCAATTATTTTATAGGAAAGTTTAATATACTTTTGCCTAAGCATTAAGAGGAATACTGAGTGTCTGGTGAAATGGCACTAAATAAGAAGTCTCGCATCTAACCAGGTTGAATTCATTTCATGGCATTGGGAGAAGTTAAGTACCATTCTCTACAAAGTATAAGGCTTGCTTATGTCTAATATTTTGTCTACTAACAATACAAAACTGCAAAGTTAAGCCAGTTCCATCTCATGAGTATAGTGGAGAGTGTCAGGCATTGTGCTAGGATCTAATAAAAATATAAAGATGAACTTAAATAGACTATAGCTTCTTGGATTGCTTGAGAAAGACACACACAAATAACTATGGTAAATACTATAACAGGTCCAGTTATGATAGGAAAGAAAGACGATCTGATCCTACCTGGTAGAATCTGGGAAGGCCTCACAGAAGAGATGGAACTTGAGCAGGTTTTAAAGACAGTTTGGATTTTGTGAAGATAAGGAATGGAGGCCATTTTAGATTAAAGTAAATTCTGAGAAGAAACTTGGAGGTTAGAAAGAGCAAGGAGAAGGGCCGGGCTCGGTGGCTCAGCCTGTAATCCCAGCACTTTGGGAGACCGAGGCGAGTAGATTGCCTGAGCCCGTGGATTCGAGACCCGCCCAGGCAACTTGGCGAGACCTCGTCTCTACAATAAATAAATAAATAAAATTAACCGGGCGCGGTAGTGTGCGCCTGTAGTTCCAGCTACTTGGAAGACTGAGGTGGGAGGATCGCCTGAGCCCAGCAGGTCGAGTCTGTGGTGGCTGGGAGCGGCCACTGCACACCCGTCTGGGCAACAGAGTGAGACTCCAACTCAAAAAATAAAAAAG
>CAUYQG010136882.1:0-12228 GCA_963574415.1 Tarsius wallacei | reverse complement strand
GGGAAGCGAGGGAGAACTGAGTATTTGGAGAAGGTTGGGTTGATTGGGAAGAAATAAAATGCTATTACTCATCCTGATGTTCGTGGAAAAATTTCTATCTGGGTACCCATCTCACGGAGTAAGTATACAAAATCTTCTCTTCTTCCATGTTTTATAAAAGCGTGAGAAAATGTAAAGGCTGGGTTTATTCTGTGTTCATCTAGCAATGATTATTGTAATAATCACTGGAAAATGCTGCCATGTGGCCAGGAGCTTCTCAGAAAACGTAAGTGGTGAAGCATAGTATTGTATCGTAGAATGCTATTGACCACAAAGAGTGAACCACCATTATTTTGAGCCATTATTAAGGGTCCTTGTATTAAATAGAGAGCCTAAGATTATGTGTAAACCTACCAAACACAAAAAAAGAAACACAAATGTATTAATAATTTGGTTACTCAAAGTAAGATATTAAGATAGAAAACAGCTCAGTTACTGAAGTCTTTGAAAAAAGAGGGTTAAATTGTAATCTGAAGTCCACGTCCCTCCCTTCTCATCCTTTCTTCCGGGAAAGAATAAATAGCTGTGTTGTTCTCAGTTGGATTTGTCAGAGAAAGTTTTCATGATGATATTTATGACCAGAAAAATTTGGCAAGGCTAGGTCACCACAAAATCTTCAATCCCAGTTAAAACTAGAAAAATGGAGTTATATTTCAGAGGATCTCTGGAAAGGAGAATGGACTGTGCCAACCACTAGGGCCACACTATAGGATTACAATTCATTGTCCTCAGAATAATTCCTGCCCCTTCACATGAGGTGAGGAGTAGGGTGTATTTCTCATCAATGTCTTTTCTCGTGGCTTTCCCTCACAAATAGTTTTAATTAGTGCTGACTCAAAAGCTTTACATTTCATAAGATGTCAGAAATTAATTAATTTAAATTTTCTTACAGTTAGTTCTTTTTGATCTTTACAAGGTTTTTCTTTTTGCTTTCCTATCATAGTAATTGTACTTTATATATAAATTTGACACATCCTCTTTTTTCTTTGTCCATCAAGTTAAGAAAATCCGTATAAACACCTGAAGACAAATGTTATATACCTGGCAAGTGTACTCACTAATAGAGTCAGAAGCATGGTTTTGATTTCCAAATTGGAACACCTCCCCTGTTCTAGCCATTATATATCTTCTTAACTTCACCGAAAAAATGCTCAGAATAGGGTGGCTTGTACCAGCTGTCTTCACGTCCACCCTCCCAATTCTCTGCTTAAAACATTTCACCGCAATGAAACTACTCTTTCCAAGGCCTTCGTACTTTCATTATGCAAATTCTGGGGGTCACTTTTCAATTTTACCTTTCCTTAGTCTCTCAGGAGCATCTCATATCCTTTCTTTCCCCTTAACTCAGTCTCTCTTTCTGGCTTCTTCTCCTTTGTCCTACCTTTAATTGAACATATTCTTAAACTCACTTTTTCATAATTTATGAAATATGATCAGACAATCAATAAACATGAGCAGAATGAGATTAAAAGTGAAGTTAAAAAACTAAAATCCAGCCAGGTGCGGTGGTTCAAGTCTGTAATCCCTGCACTTTGGGAGACCGAGGCGAGAGGATTTCAGGCAGTCTGGACAATTTGATAAGACCTCATCTCTATAATAAAAAAATAAATAAATAAGCTGAGGTGAGAGGCTTGCCTGAGCTCACGGATTCGAGACCAGCCTGGGCAACTTGGAGACTGTAGTTTCAGCTACTTGGAAAGCTGAGGTGGAAGGATCGCAGGAGCCCAGCAAGTTGAGCCTGTGGTGGCCATGAGCGTGCCACTGCTCTCCAGCCTGGGAGATAGAGACTCCAACTCCAAAAAAAAAAAAGAATTTCTCTACCTCTTAGGACATTTTCATTTTTGGAGGAAAACTCCATTACAGCAAAATACCTGTTAATAAATTGAGAAGGAATGGATGCAGTTGAATGACAGATTCAGGCAAGGATTACAAATAAATACTAAAATGAGTATTTCAGATAACTGGGAAACTATATTTGCTCAGCCCCAAAGTAAGATCTCACATATCACATATCTCTTAATAAATTCAAAGTGAAATGCCACCCTATATGTTGGAGAGGTCTGGAGGTTAGTGTGATTAATCCTAACAGTAAGGGGACATTCAATATTTCTCTTTTATTGTGTTCCAAAATGAAGAGAGATCATTGTCTATCAAATATTCATGAAAAAAATGTTTAACCTAAATCCAATCAAGCTTTGAGATTTAACTTTTAGTTAACAGGAACCAAGGTTTAAAGGAATAAGAAAAGACAACACAAGAGAACACGTAGATACATTCACCATGTGGAATATTTTATAGAAAACCTAGCTAGGTCTTTTCAGAGTTAATATTATTTTTTAAAAAATTAAAAGCTGAGGGAGTTTTTCTACAGTAAAAATAAAACAAAAGAGACATAGCTGAATATATTACACGGAACTTGATTGGCTGCTCATTAGAATTAAACAGCTATAAAGCATTATTTTGAAGAAAATTTGAGATTTTGAATATAGATTTGATACTAATAATATTATGCTAGCAATGTTCATTTTATAATGGCACTGAGATCAGGTAAATTAATATTCTGAGTATTATAAGAGACACATTGAAGTGTTTGTAGATGAAGTTTTATAATGTTTGCTCTAACTTTAAAATATTTCAAAACAACAAAATATGGCAAAACGATTCTTGACTTAGCAGGTGGGTCCATAGAGCCTCGTTGAACTCGATTATTGCTTTCGTGTATGCTTAAACATTTTTACAATAAAAAAGGAAGAACAATTTATATTGGGATTTCATTTCTTCTCATAACATTTGCAGAACTTTGAAAATCTCGTCCTGTCCAGTGATGACAAGCGTATGACCCCTGAGAAGTTCAAATGGCTGGATTATAAATTTCCACGAAAAATAATTTATCATAATGTTCATTTCTACTTCATTTATATTATCAAATAATTATAAATAACTAAGATATCCATAAATAAAAGGATGTTTGAATGCATCATGGTACATACATATAATAAGGAAAAAAATGTTCATTTTATTATTAAGTAAAAAAGTACATTGCAGATTCATATCTTTATTGTGATATTAGGTACAGGAGTGTTAGTATAAATCTATGTATATAATCCTAAGAATGCAAGTCTAGAAAGAGGACAGTTTTATTTTTATTTTATATTTTTATGCATGCTTAGATAAAAACAAACCATGAACCATTTTGTTATCATGCATCTAATATTATAATAAGTGATCTAAATATGTCAATTTAAGTGTTGGAACTGGAAATGACCTTAGAAAAAATTTGCATTTCATTAAATTTTTTTAAGAAAAATTAATGATAAAAGGTAAACGCAAATATTCGTTTGTCTTCCTTCAGAATTCTTAGCCAGATTATTTCAGAACAAGGACAAACACCCAGGTCTCATGATGTCCAATGCTTTTCTTGTGCTGTGGAATAGTCTGTCTATATGTTATCTAATTACACAGTTCATTACAAAACAAAATTCAAGACAAGATGCTTTTGTCAACATAAGTTTAAAAAATGCATTCTGATTTGGAATCCTCCTGCTAATTTTTTTTTATTAATATATGATACTTTAGAGCTTCCATTTAGTATTTAAATAAAATTTTGGTTTTAAGTTGAATGACATTCTTTTAAATCTCAGGTTTTATTTTAAGTAAAAATTAAATGTTTTTAAAGGTATTTTCCCAAAATGCTTCAGAAAATAACATGTTAACATTAAAAGCAACATATTAACATCTTAACATATAACAAACATTTTACAGAAACTTTTTTTTTCCATTTCAATAAGCATAACAGATACTGTGTGTGTATGTGTGTGTGTGTGTGTGTGTGTGTGTGTGTGTGTGTGTGTGTGAGAGAGAGAGAGTCAGGGTTGTTCCCTACAATGATCACCTTTATTTTTTAACTGTTTTAGAGAGTAAGGAACTTAGACTCCATTCCTCAGGATGGTTTCGTATCAGGTTGGGTATTCTGTATTCCTCTTCCCTGAATCCTTCCCATGAAAAGAGAAATTCTATACCTGACTGTGAATTTGGTAAGAAACTGACATTCGCTGACCCACATCTCAAATGACATGCATACTTATGGAGAGTAATTTATAATTTGTCTGAATAGTAGAACAGCCCTGACTCTGTCTCCTGCGCCCCAGTGCCACCAGAAATTCTTGGTCTTGAGTCTAGGAAGACTGCTAGGATTGTGACAGGCCCCGTATAGTCCTTTCTCTCCTCCTACTGTGTTTTCTGCTCTACCATTTTTGTTAGCTGCTGAAATCCTTCATGTACTTATTCAGGTAAGCGTCTGCAACAAGAGAATTTCATGATTTAAACTCAGCTGGGTTTGGAGGATGGGCAGAAGAAAGTATAAATAGAAGGAAGTTCTACTTTTGAGTGGAATTCAAACTGTATTCTCCACTTTGGAACAGGAAATCCTTACACTTTGAGTGTTATTGAGCTCTTACATTGTGTATTATTGTCATTGATACTGTAGTTTTTCAACAGTCAGCCCTAATACTCATGTTTATTTAGTAGGAAACTTAAGAGAAGAGAGGTGACTGATTCTACAATCGTTTTGAATAGTCACATAATGCTGCCTCTACGTATCTGAATCTTCACCCTTCTTTTTTTTCCTCCATTCTGAATATTCAAAAAAAATCAGTTTCAGAACCTAGTATCTCATTAAGTAAGGGAGTAATATAGCACTGGGAGAGTGTTCTTTTATTCTTTATTCTTGAAAGTTTAAAAATGTGCTAGGAAGATGACATTTTGATTTGTTAGAATTAGGCAGGAGATGGAAAGAAGATACAATTCAATATCTTTTGGCTAATATTTAAACATGAATATTCATTTTCAAAATCTTGTCCCCATTTTCTTGGGTTGATTTGTGTCTAGCGAGAAAGAAAATATAAAGTCATTGCAATTTTAACATCAGACATTTACACAGTCTAGCATCATTGTTCGCTAGCTTGCAATGTAGAAATTCTTTAAAACTCCATATAATCACTAGTTTTATTTATTTTATGCTAATATAACTGTAGAGTCAAAGGTGCTTCACAACTGGCAAACAAGTTGTGTAAAAGTGGTATAGCTGTTTTAGACAACATACAACATAATTTCCAGATTGATTGGAATATGAAGGTGGTATGTGCAGACAGCACTGAAAGAAGGAAAGGCTCTGGGAATCAAAATTCAATCAAATTATTTAGCAAGCCATATGGGGCAATAAGCCATGAATTCCTAGGGGCTCATTTTACCTCTTGTTTTTTTGGAGTTCTTTCTTTATTTTGCTTCATCAGAAACTTTCTTTTTTTAAATTTTTTTGTATTGAACACATTTTTGTGAACCATATCACATCTTTGGGGGAATGGCATAAAGTACACTGGATTAAATATGTTTCCAGTTTTAAAGAGTTTAGCTTGCTTTCAGATTAGCTTTCTACGTTTTGCTTGACCAAACTCGTGCTACAAAATTCAATCAACTTTACTTTGTAGAACTGCTAAAGTACTTATTGTTGAAACATATTTCTTAGAGTTGATTATTTTACAGGTGCCTACATTTGATTTATTCAGTAGTATGGGTGGTATGTTTGGAAGGCATAGAAAATATTTATTTTAGTAGGTAAATAGGGCCAGTTTATTACTCAAGTAATAGTATATTTATTCTCCATTTGTAAAGTGGTTTTAGTGATTTTTTAAATATATGATTTTATTTTTGCAGAAAGAATAACAATAAAATATACCACAAATAGATTAATGTAAATATCACCAAACTATGTTTATATCATTGTAAAATGACTTACAGAGCAATCCAACAAAATAATATACAAAAAATATTCTGGTTGTAGAATAGTTGATAGGGAATTATATTAAATAAAATAGGCCAATGTTGTTTATAAGCTTTTCTTTGTTCCTAGATGTTTTCAAATCAGAGTTTCAGAAACATATCTCTCTGGACTTGTTTTCTCATTTATCTTCCATAGAAATACTTCAATAATATGTGAATTTTTAAGATATCCCAGAGTAAAATAGATCAATGTTCAACTCATTCTTGCCACAGATTTAATATTCAATTCAACTTGATATTTTGATCTTTATTTTCACTCAACCTTCTACCTTTGAGTACCTAGTTTTAAATCGTTAATTTGTGTAACTAACTTATTGGGAGTCAAATTCTTCTTAAAAAATGTAGACGCGATGTTGCTAAGGAAATATTGTTACTGGGTCATTGATGTTTGAAAAAAAAATCCTGTGAAATGGAACATTGAAAATAATTAGCATTAAGTATTTATCTTTGAATGTTTTTACTAATTCCTCTTTGGGAAACAGTCCCTGTGGAGTTGAGACTAGGACCGCTGAGGATCTGATGCTATCCAAGTGTGGGTATCTCTGAGCAGTGATGAGGCTGCTGCTAGGAGTGCCCAATTAAGTTAAAGGCTGGATCTCAACTGCTATTGGCAGAGAAATAGCAAGTAGAAGGGAGAAAGCCTCCTCTCTCCTCTCCCCTCCCCTCCCCTCCCCTTCCTTTCCTTTCCTCCCCTTCCCTTCTTCTCTTTTCTTTTTCTTTTTTCTTTTCTCACAGAACCGTGCTGAATAACTGTTGATCTAACTATCAAGTGTTTACCCTGCCTTCCCTTAATCTTCCCTGCATTGCTCTCTCATTTTTAAACTTTCTCACTTTTTGGCTTTCCTTTCTAATAAAAAGTCTTAAGCCCTTTAGGAATTGACGAAAACAATTTGAGGGAACTAACACAGATACAGTCCATGTCTATATTAGCTAAAAAAAAATAAGAACTATATCGACAAAATGGATGAACTTTGCTAGGAACGTTAGCTCAATGTAAGAAATTCAGCAACAACTTCCTTGGCATTTTAGATTTTACTTGTATCATCAAGTTTAGTAAAAAAAAAATATTAAATGAATACATTTGCAATTATGTTGTCATTTTCTTTTTTGGTTATCAAGCATGGTACATTTGATGAATGTATTAGAGTTATAAAGGTAAAACAGGAAACATTTTATAAATAATATAACAGTCTAAGAGTTTGCTTCTTATGAATGAATTATTGAGATTTTGTAAAAATTAAGTAACATAATATATCTAAATAGAGAGATTCTTGTTAAAGTTGTCAGACTCATATTTAAGTATTCCGTTTGTAAAGGTCACATTAAAGTCAGAGAAAATACATTAAAAAATAAATGAATAAATGTTTAAAATCATGAAGCACTAAAAAATAATAAAATACAAAAAGTTTGGAAAAATTCCCAGGAGAAAGCAGATGGTAATTGAGCCAATTAAATTAATTAGTTTTTAGAATAAATAACATAATTACAATACTGTAAATGTTATTTATTAATGTTTAATTGTTAAAGGTAACGTATAGAAAAATGCTGATGACCTTAATTATAACTATTGCACAAAATATAAATGTTATAATCTAAATTTAAACTTAATATAACACACAGAGAGAGAAACAAGAGATATTTTAAATATCACCCTCTTTTATGTTTGAGAATCAATATGATATTTAACCTTTACATAAATCAAGACATGGATATAAAAGAATGAAAAGAAGTAAAGTGTGTCATAAAAAAGTGAGGGGCGGAGACATAAATAATATATTGATAAACAAAGAGAAAAATGAGTATCATATTTGCACTCACGAGAATTACCACTTAAAGTATCAAAAAGAAGTCTTTAATCTGGAATAATTTGTCATTCTTATTGTCTTTATCTTCATGTGTTTGAGGAATACAACAAGTTATTAAGCAGAATGACTCTCACTTTGAGTTTATTTAATATTTGCTCATATTTATATCCAGGTTCATTTTTGTCGGGATTACCACAGAAGTAATATTATCCATCATTTCAGGAAGCACTTTATACCAGATTTGCTTAGAATTTGTTGTCAAATTAGTGATGCTAACTTTAGTCACTTATTTAGGGTGATTCATGTCAGGTTTCTCAACTCTCAAGTCACTCTTTCCTCTTTGTAAATAATAAATAATTTGTGGAGTGATACTTTGAGAATGTGCACAGTGAATTCAATAACAGAACTGCATTGACACAAAATGTACAGATTTTGATCATCTGAAAATTGTTCATAGAAACACATGTAAAGTATTGAGAAGTAAAAAGGTAACAAATCAACTTTATTTCAGACAGCTCAAAAAAAAAATTGCCCTTAGGCATAGAAATATGCATTGAGACAAAGATACAGTTAATGTTGCAAAGGGTGAGAATAGGTAAATCTGGGTAAAGAGCACCTGGAAGTACCACATTATTCTTGCTTCTTTTTTGTGAGTCTGAAAATAAAAGTTATTAAAAATAAATTTTTTTTTTACAATTATTGCCTCTAAGATCTGAGACTATGTGTTGAAGGGGAAAATGGAAATTTGCTCTTCATTTCTTCTTAATATATGTGTTATTTAATTATTTTAAGCGTGCAAAACAATGTAATCATCTAAAAAATAAACATTTTGCACACAGTGAGAACTTAATTAGTAATCTGTGAATAGTGTGCTATTCACGAAAAGGAAAAAAAGATAAAACATTTGTTATTCACATTTTCTACATGGATAACTCTAAAGTTGTGTATGATTGGTTGCCTTGGATAGAACTGTGACTTTCAGTCTCTCTCCTCTACCACAACCTTTCTGACTGGTATTGATGTCACAGGCTGAATGGCTGGTGCAAAACACTTGAAAAAGTAATGGTATTCCAAAATCAATTTCTCTGGGTTTTCTTCAAATTAAGCTGCCTCTTAAAAGGTAGTTGAAGATGATGTGTGCATGCACTTTCACATTCATTTCTTCTTTGAAGTATGTGCTTAACAGCTAAAATTGGGAAGACATAATATATTTAAATGTAAATATGTTCTCTTTTTAATTTTAATGAAGGGTTATTGAAAGTACATACTTAATAAAGGTAAGTATGTGGAGGAGATTAAAAGGAGGTTTGTCATTTTTTTAGCGCCCATATCTGTTTTAGTAAGCCTGACTGGATTGAATAAGGTAATATTGGTATAATAGAAGGAAGACACAAGTGAAACTTGGCATTAATTTGAAATTAGTTATTATTTGTTTTGCTGAATAGGGAAAGCAATAAAAGGACAGAAAATTATATCTTAATAAAGCAAAATACGTAGCGAATTCTCACATAAGCTTTTAAAAAATCCACTTGTATCTTCAGGGTGAAATTAGTTTTCCATGAAAGCATTCATACATAGGTAAAATGTAAGTAAATAAAGTTTTACTGGCTCCTTCAGAAACATCTAAGAATTATCTACTATACAAATATTTTTCATCTAATATACATGATCTGAGAAGATTTTTACTTATCCATGGTAATATTGTTCAAAGCATTTTAGGAACAATTTTAGGAATATATTCAGAGCCATGGTATTTGACTTTTTGTAACATTTTAGTGTTTGATTTCTGTAAACAGTTCCAAGGCTTTAAAGGCTGACTTTACTGACTACAGTCTCAGTGAATAAAGATAAGGAATAAAAGCATATAATATAATTTGAGACAATAAAAACATTATGTAACTATATAATATCAGCACCAAATTTTGTGTTTAGCTTATCAATTGCGACTAAAAGCAAAAGAAAAAAGTCCTAATTTATTTTAATGCAAATTTTTTGGGAATAAATGCAGTTTATTACAAGTTGCTGCATTGAATTAAAGTATTTAACAGAATATAAAGTATAAACCAGCATACGATGAAACAAATAATTTTTGGCATTTTATGGTCATCTTCATTTATTTACTTTTTCATTCAATAATCATAAATTACATGCCTACAAGCACCAAGTAGAGATTAGTGGTAATTAACTTTTGTCTGTTGCTTTCTACTCTATGTCAAACATTTTATTAGAAGTATGTGTTTGGTGGTTAAAATTTGTACATATAGACACTGAAATTTAGTTAAGTCACTTGTTCAGTGTCACATAGGTAAAACTGATGTAAAACAGATTTGAACTTATGCAATTTAATTTCAGTGTTTACTACACATAAATGTTATACGATATTTCATATTACAGAATTTGATATATTATCTCAAAAGGCCTAAAGTATTATAGCAGAGAATAGAATGATAAACCAAAAATCTTGAAAATAAATATAGTATGTACTAGTATGCAAATCTTGTCAAATTTTTAAAAGAAACACGAAGAAAAAAAAACTTAGGAAAGAATAGTATTGGAATGAAGAGTATTCGCAAAGTCAGATCTCAGTTCAATCTTGTATGTCCACTTACTTAATGAGGAATTTGGGGTAAGTTTTTTTAACATTTCTAAGCTTCACTTTCATTACCTCTAAAGTGAGACTATTAATAATACCTATTTCATGGAACCATCTAGAAGACTAAAGTACACACAAGACCAAAGCAACATGACAAAAGTTTGGAGAACTGAACTGAATTATAACAGACTACCGTCAATATCTCAGACTAGTCCCTGAATGATCATGTATAGGACACCAAAAAGCAGCAGGATAAAAACTTCAAAAACAAGTGTTGGAAGTACAAATAGCAAAAAGTCAAGACAGTATGTGCAGTATGAGTTGAATAGTGTTGATTGCTTGCTAAACAAATCCCCCAAAATTTCACAGCATTCTCCAGAGAATTTGGCATGACAAATAATCTTACAACAGAACAATAAAATTTACTCAATGCCTAAAGAGTGAGAAAGAGGTTATGAAGAGACGAGACTATTAATGAGTACAAAGCCCAACCTCAAGACAACCTAGAAATGCTGAAATTATCAATGAAGACTTAAAACAGCTATAGTAAGCATGCTCCCTGAGATAAGAAATAAAAGGAATTGTAGAAGTTTTCATCAGAAAGAAACTGTAAAACATAAATGGTAACCTTAGAATTCAAAAACTATAAAATTAAAAATATAAATTGAATGAGTTTCAAATCAGAGTGATGATCATAGTGAAATGAGTCAGTGAACTTGAAGAAGGACTAACAGAAACTATGCAATCTGAAGATCAGAAATAAAGTGCACGAAAAAGAAGTATCAGTGAAGCCTCAGGACAAATGGGAAAACTTAAAATGTTTGGTATTTGTGTATTTAAAGCACTAGATTAAAAAGAGAAAGGGAGTGAATCAGAAAAATAAAGCAAGGCAAAATTTGGCTGAATACTTAACAAAGTTTTTGAAAGACAATTTATGGATTCACTTCTTGGTGGGAAAAAAGAAGAAAAATTCAAAAACACCATTCCCATTGTGGCAAGGGCCTTTCTAAAACAAAGAGATAAGGACTTTCCCAGAATAGAAAAAGTGACGTGGGTGGTCAATGTCGACATGTGCAGGAGTAACCCAGTTACAGCCCTGTACCATAAAATACCCAATCAAAAATGCAGGTTGCCATATAAGGGAGAGAAAAGGATTGGAATGTGATATAAAGCAACACCCTGTTGCATCGGGGGCACAGCCTTTGGATGTGAATCCACTGGGCCAGTGCTGGCACAAAAAAACGCTGCTTCCTGGCAAAAAAAGTCTCAGTGTCTTTTCTCTCTCTGTAAAGTATCCTGGCACACCGTACGTAGCATAATTAAGCTGCTGAAAAAAAAGTTTTTTGAAAGTAGCCAGATAAAACAATGTATTACATATAAGACAATAGTCTGAAAGTCTGTAATTTCTCATGAGAAACCAGGGAAGCCAGAAGACAGTGGAATAGCATCTTCCAACTGCTTATATACATATAAGAATGCCAAGTCAGAATTCTATATACAGAGAAGAGATCTCTAAGCTAGAAAAGTAGAAGAAAAAAAATTTGTAATGAAGGAAAAACACGACGGGAAGAACTGCTTAAAATGAATTACTAAGGAAAGTTCTTCGGCAAGAATAGAAATGCTTTCAGAAAGAACACACAGATCATCAAAAGTCAAGGGAATGATAAATACAGAACAAATGTAGTAGACTATTTATTTCCAGAAGTGTACATTAATACATGCCTGATGGCTTAAACCATAAATTATGCTATTACATGGAAGGAGGTTTAAAATGTCTGTAGCTATAATACTTATGACAACTACAACATGAAGAGTAGGTAGTCTGGTAAACTATATCATTGTAACTCTTCTATATTTTATGTAAGGTGGTAAAATATGGACTCTGCTGGATTGCCTGAGCCCGCGGGTTCGAGACCTGCCTGGGCAAGTGAGACCTCATCTCTACCATAAATC
>CAUYQG010136879.1:0-11534 GCA_963574415.1 Tarsius wallacei | reverse complement strand
AAACCAAACATACACACACACACACACACACACACACACACACACACACACCCCTAGCACAAAATGAATAGGGAAGAAAAACAGAAAGACTCGGGAAAAAAAAAAGGAATTTAGATTGAACCCTCACACATATGTTGACACACACTTTAAACTTAAAAATAAAATAACAATAAACAATAAAACAAAAAATCAAAAACAAGCAACAACAACAGAAAAATTGAAAGATGAGTACTCAATCATTCACATACACACATAAACAGAAAACAACAAACAAAATAAGAAAGAAACACAAAAAGTAGAAAAAATGGAGGATGCAGATCAAACCCTCACATACACGTTCATGCACAAAGGAAAAATATTTTTTAAAAATAGATGAACTTAAACAAACAAGCAAAGAAAATTTTAAATAAAAAAAAAAAAACCTGCCCTCTTGTGGCAGGCTCTGTAATTGTTCCTCTAGTCTGCTCTCTCCTGCTCTCTCCTCTTTCTCTCTCTCCCCAGCATCCAGAGCAAGGAAGGAGAAGGGGCAATGGAGGTGAGTAGACTGCAGTCCTCCCCTCCCACTCTTGTATGGTCAGGGAGATCTCCTCAGTGGGGAGATGCAGGATTGTCACTTTCCCAGGTATGTACTTGAAACAGGTGCCCCAGCCAGGCCTATCATGGAATGGAGTTCTATTGCAACCAACGTCAAGGTTACACCTGGGTTTGTCCCTCTAGTCGAGGCCCAGCTGTGGGTCTGACATTGAGAGGATTGCTGGGGAGGAGGGGGTTTGGGTCAGCCCCAGACTCACCACTGATCTCTTTGGAGTTCTTCCTCATCCTTTTCTGGCCATACCCTGTGTCCCGGAGCTGGATCAGGGTAGGGGGTGGGGCGCCTGGGACACAGTACTCATCAGGTCCCTCCGAAGTTTGTGCTTTCAGAATATTCCCTCTGGTCCTCAATCAACCCCTGAGTAGTTGATCTGTCAGTTCCAGAGATCAGGTCTGTTGCTCCGTGGTGAGCAAGTCAGGGCACTTTCCTGCCCCACCATCAAGATGGTGGCGAGTTGCCTCTTTTGCCCACTCTGCTGGGACTCTGCCTCTGGACTCCCTCCACAACTCCTGATGCCAGTGCTCAGCCAGGCACTGAAGTGGTGATGCAAAGCTGGGAGCTGGCAGTCTCTTCTGCTGCAGTGGTGAGGCAGAGCCTGGGGCGGTAGTCTCTGCCTGCCACTTCTTCATAATAAGACTTTTGTTCATTTAAAAAGAAAATGGCGCTTGGCTTCTGCAACCTGGGAAGAGCCAAGGTCCAAGCAGAGAAGTTGCAGCACCAGCTGTTGCACCAGAAGGGCCCTGGCCACTTGCTCACAAGACCCCAGGGACTCACATAGTTCGGACTGGCTCAGCCGCCATCTTCTCGACTTCCCCTCCCTTATTACATCTTGAACCTCATCTATTATGCTCTTCCTCACTCATTCCACTCCAGCCACATGAACTTCCATGCTGATCCTAAAACATTCGTGGCATTCTTCTTCCTTAGGGACACTGCATTGCCTGTTTCGTCTTCCTGCAACTTACTTCATCTTTTTATGTGTTTGCAAATATATCACTTTTTCAGTGAGGGCAGCTCCTGACCATCTTATTATACTTACAATCTCCATTTACTCCCACATCAGCCCATATTCTTTCTCACCTGTATTTTTTTTTCCTTTTTTCCACAATACTGGTCACTTTCTAACACCCTGGGTCATTTACTATATAGAGAGAGTTTTTATTGTTCTATTATAATTTAAGATTAACAAAAACATATTTTTGTCTATTTTTGGTTAATGATCCCAACCACCTAGAACAATGGTTTCATGCGTTCTCAGTAAATATTAGTTTAATGAATTATGAATATAGCTCCCTCAAATTTTCTGTGGAAGAAGGCAAAACACATTTATATGCATATATAATTGTTGATTATAATTGGGCTTTTATGCTTTTCTTAGTAGAAGTACATTTTGATAATGTATGCAGTACTCCCAGAAGGATAAACCCTTCCAGATATGATCTGAATTTTGAATATATTTTTGGTCTTGGTCTAGGTATATTTATGGTACCAGACAAAAGTAACCTTTGAAAAAGAATGTTGGGACAGATTAGCAAAGCTTTCTTACTGAAGAAAAAAATATATAGGCTTTTGGTGGAATTCATAGTAAACATGTCTTCAAAGTTTTCTGCACAATTTCTTGTTCCTTCTAAGAAAATGTTTAGCAACTTTCAGGTTACAGCTTCCTGTTTTTCTTTTAAATAACCTTTTTCAATTTCAATTGTGTGATTATGTCATAGTTTTCTATGTTTTAACTACACAGATTCTGGTACAAGTTTAAGATATTGTGAAAATATAAGTATTTAAATAGGCAAAAAGCACCAAAATGCTTAGTGCTTTAACTAAGTCATTGAACACTGGGAAAATACAGAAATACAACATATCCTTTATTGCTCTATTCTGATTGGATCATATAGAAACTAAAAACACATAGTAGTATAGACAATAAATTAAATGTTATTATTTTACCAAATAGATGTTAGAATAATGAACATTTATATGAATATATAATATACAGTAAATATTGTTCACATCTTAAGTTTAAAAATCCTTAAATGTAAAGCTCAAAGATGCAAGTAAATTCTCAAAATGTCTGTTCATTTTATAATATAATAAAGGTGCATGGGTTTAGTTACTTATGACGTTAATGTTATGGAACTAAAATGATGATACTATTGTTATAATTTAGAATTATTGAAAATGATATAATTCTTAATTCTTAAATATCTGAAGTAAAGATGTGCGCAATAAAAATTATTTTAGCATAGTATTACTCAGTCTTTAAGTTCTGAATGAAGAAATTCAAAATGAGCACATTAAATTTATTTCATTTTATTACTATTCTAGAAACTGATAATAAAACTTGATACTTTATAGCAATAGCTTTCTAGAAAATGGAATAAAATTTAATGGAGAAAGAAGAGACAAATAGATCAATGGAACATAATAGAAAACCCCAAAATAGCTCCATACATAATGAACTGATTTTGACAAAAGAGTAAAGGCGATTCAATAAAGAAAGGATAATCTTTTCAACAAATGATGCTGGAAGAATTGGACGTTCACATGTAAAAAAATGAATTTAAACACAGACCTTACATCTTTCAAAGAAATTAACGTGACATAAAGCAAAATGTAAAAGTTAAGACTATAAAACTGCTAAAAAGATAACAAAAGAAAACTGTTACAAGATAATATAGAAAAAATAGAAGAAATATAGAAGAAAATTGGGGATTACTTTTAGAGACAAAAGAACAATCCATGAAAAAAATGGTAAGTTGGACTTCATTGAAATTAAAATTTTCTGCTCTGTTTTGACCAAAATTTGATTCTTAAAAAGAACCAAAAAATTATTAGCTGATAGCTTAAAAAAAGAAAAAAAATTAAAAAGGTAATTTAACAAAGCTTCCCAAAGATAACTGCCCATTCATGAACTATCCAGTCATCAAAAAAAAGCTTTGTTTTTTTTTTTATAAATTATCCAGGTGCAGGTTTACTATATCTTTTTAGCAAGCAAAGCAAATGAAGACAATGGCCCTTAAAGTAGCATGCCCAAGAAAGAAATTCCATTATAATCAGTACTAACCTGGTGCAAGAAAAATTGTTTTAATGCAAACAAACAAACGAATCTCTTGAACTTGTCTAAGTACAATACAGAGAAAAAATTCTCCATATGGTTAAATAATGGCATTAAGATGGATGAAACACAAAGTAATTACCAATAGTATATTAGAATCAGTCACTATTTATGTAAACTTTTATAACTATGAGAAGACGCCATGAAATTTTCTTTTTGAAAAGGTATAAAAATATAACTTGGATCAAAATACCATTAATAGGTTGCTTCTTTTTGAATAAGCAGGCAATCCTTGTTTTATTGTGCTTTGTTTTATTGCACTTCACAGATAATGCATTTAAAAAAAATTAAAGGTTTGTGGCAACCTTGTATTTTGAAAGTCTATCAGCACCATTTTTCCCACAGAATGTGCTCACTTCATGTCTCTGTGTCATATTCTGGTAATTCTGGCAATATTTCAAACATTTCATCATCATCATTATTATTATTATTATTTTACTATGATTATTATCTATGATCAATATCTTTTTTTCTATTGTAATTGCTTTGGGACTTCCAGAACTGTCCCCATATAAGATGAACTTAATCAATAAATATGTGTGTTCTAACTGCTCCACTGACTAGCCATTTTCTCACCTCCTATTCCTGGGCCTCCCTGTTGCCTGAGACAGAACAATATTAAAATTAAGCCAATTTAATTCTACACTGACCTCTAGGTATTCCAGTGAAAGGAAGAATCACACATTTCTCATTTTAAAGCAAATGAAAGAAATGATTAAATTTAGTGAGGAAGACCATGTCAAAACTCAAGACAGGCAGAAAGGTAGGACTCTACACGAGACAGCCAAGTTCTGAATACAAAGAAAAAAGTTCTTGAAGGAAATTAAAAGTGCTCCTCCAGTGAACACAAGAATGATAAGAAAGAAAAGTAGCTTCATTGCTGATACAAAGGAAATTTTAGTGGTCTGGCTGGAAGATTAAATCAACCACAACATTCTCGTAAGCCAAAGCCTAATCCAGAGCAAGGCCTTAATTCTCTTCAAAACCATGAAGGCTGCGAGAGGTTAGAAAATTATGAAGAAAAATTTAAAGCAAGTAGACATCGGTCCGTGAGGTTGAAGGAAAGAGGCTGTCTCCGTAGCATAAAAGTGCTAGGTGAAGCAGCAAGTGCTGATGAAGAAGCTGCAACAAGTTATCTTGAAGATCTAAGGGCTAAGAAAACTGATGAAGGTGACTACCAAGTAATAGATTCTTAATGTAGATAATACAGTCTTATATTGCCAGAAGATGCCATGTAGAACAGCATTGGCAGAGTTTGAGAGGATTGATTTCAGTTTTGAAAGAAGTTCTGGTGTGAAAATACTGTCAAACAGCTGTGTGCTGCAGAGAAATCTTTCATGAAAGGAAGAGTTCATTACTGTGGCAAATTTGTCTTATTTTTAGAAATTGCCACAGCCACCACGGCTTTCAGCAGCCACAACCCCTGGTCTTTCAGCAGCCATCAACATTGAGGCAAGATGCTTCCTCAGTACAACATTGTGACTTACTAAAAGCTGGGATGACTGTTAATATTATTTTTAGCAAAAACAACAACAACAATTTAGATTTGTACATTGTTTATTTAAACATAATGCTATTGCACATTTAATAGACTACAGTATGGTATACAACTAACATTTTTTACATATATGCACTGGGAAACCTAAAGATTTGTGCGACTTGCTTTATTGTAATATTTGTTTTAATGCTGTGGTCTGGAACGGAACCCACAATATCTTTGAGGGATGCCTGCATATAATACTCATATTTAAAGACTCTAGGCAGCCCAGAAATGGAGCTACTTTCAAAACATCAGGACATTACGAATTAAACTTAGAATATTTTCCTATTTTATCTTCATAAAGATCTTAGGGTTTCTTAAGTTTAACTATTTTCATGAATATTATTAATTTGCCCTTCCTGTTTTTTTAAAATGTCTAATACAAAAACACATTAGCAAATATACTTTGCTAAAGTCCAGTTGAAGTAGCAGAAGCAGGTTTTTATTTCTGAAACACAATCATTGTGCCAAAAGGCCCATAGTACCTAACATATTACTTATCACTACGTAAGTAATTATTAACAATCTTAATTATAGAAATAACTTTGAAATCTAAAATAGGGTTACAACTCATTTGGTGACAGTGACCCAAACTACATGTTTGATATCAGAAATAATTTCTGCTGGGGAGAAGCATCCTGATAATTCAACTGGACTTAGCGACTTAGGTTTATTATTGTCTATGAAGTGTATAGTCAAAAGTGTTTCTTTTTCTATTGATTAACTGTTGAAGCTGATTTACATAATATGTTTAGAACACAGAAAGGTGAGATGGTTGGCAGTTTTGTTCTATTAGTCTCTATTTAGAGAACTAAAATAAAATATTTGAAGAGCAAGTTTAATATTTTAGTTGCAATTTGTTTGTTGTAATTAATATACAACATAATATATTGGTTCACCTTGGAACACTGAAAAAGAACATCAGAGTGAAAGTTTAAAGTAACTTCAATCATATAAAAAAAATTAAAATACACCAAAGGGAGAAAAAAAAGCTTACTTATTTAAAAAGTGCATTAAATTCACACATTTGTCTTTTTTGCTTGCTTTTACAAAAACAGTCAATGTCCGAAGGCAATAAAATAAATGTAAAATAATTTAGAAAAATAATTTTGAGTCAAAAATTGTATTTTTAGCCAAAATACCATTTTTAAAAGGAAAAAGTTACTAAGTTAGACAACATATAAAAATAAGATAATATACACACTACTTTTCATTGCAAAAAGGTAGAAAATTTGGTCAAAATTTAACTATAAAATGACTAAAAACATAGTAGAGCTAAAAATATTAATGGGAAACTTTTAAAATCTAGAATTTAAAAGTTTGGACACACGTGTATTTAAGTTAAACTACATACCTACACCATGCATGGATATGTAAATGGATTTTTCACTGTTCACAAGGTGTTGGAATCTAGGAGATGAGATAACATGAAAAGTAAGTAAAATCTTTCAGGCAGAAACAAAGGCAAAATCACTCTCTAGAGAAATCTCCTTAACTCTGGAATATATTGAAATCTCATAAAGTATAATTTCCCACTGAGAATAAGTTCAATAACAAAAATGTGAAACCACATAAAGAAGCAATTCACCAAGAGAGAGCAAGAAAACAGTTGAACAAATAAAAGTATTACAACTCCAAGACCAAGAGTTAATAATCTGAAAATAATATAAAATAAATGTTTGAAATTATTAAATGTATAAAAAAAGAATCTAAGAGCAAATTGGAGTGAAAGGGACACAAATACAAATAATGTATACATACGTGCTGAATTACAAAATGGTATATCTCAATTCCAAATATAAAATGAGTCATTTATATCAAACGTCAACATAAAGATGCATTAGAGTGTTACATACAGAAGATGAAAACTGGTAAACTGAGAAATCTGAAGAAACCATGCAGAATGCAATATATTGAGAAAACATCAAAAGTTGTACAAGAAACAGAGGGTAATTTAAAAAGATCAAAAAATAGTAAAATATAATGAACACATCTGAGAGGTAAAGAAAGTGTTATAATTTAGAGATTTTTTAGACACTTAGACTTCAAAGAAACAAAACCTTCTAAGTTAGACATCTTGAAAAGAATACAATGGTAAATATGATTTTGTGTTTGTGTTCTAAAGTATAAAACTAAGATGTTTTGGTTTAGGTTGCTTTTAAGTGGCAATCATGGTGCTTGTGCTGGAATGGGGACAAAAAGGCATGTGATTCAACAAAGTCTAACAGAATCAGACTCACTAAGAGAGCTGGGAGAAAACTGTTATCCCACCAATCAAATGAGCAAAGCTAAGATAAAAAAGGGAAACCAAGTAATGTGTTTCTAGTGGAGCGCAATGACAGTAGAACATGGAGTTATGGGGAAAGTAACGTCAGCATGTTGGCTCATGACTGATTCTGTCAACTGTAATCACGTTTCAGAGAAATATTTCCAGATGGTACCATACATCTTCCTAGCATACTGATGAATATTGGTATCAGATAGGCTAAGTATTTTTCCATGAATGCATAGAACCTTACTATTTCATATATAAAAACAACAAACGTAGTATTAAGAAAGAAATTTACCTGTAATTATTGACTACATGCTGTTTAATAGATTGTGTTGAATAAAATGCTTATGCAATTTAAAACATAGCCTTGGGCAACCCCCTCAAGTCCCCTCCTGTTGTGGGAGCTTTTCTGTCTTCTCAATAAATCCTACTTAAAAAAAAAACAATCTCTCTTAACCCTATAAATGATAGACTGAATTAAAAATCAAATAAGGAAAGGAATGCAAAATCTAGCAACAAGAGTATTACAAGTATATTTGTACACGTATGACAGAATAAAAAGAAACATATGAACAATAAAATTATTTTAATATAAATGATATGTATATACCTATCAGAATTCATGTATAAGTAATAATATGTGTGACTTTGAAGCTATTCTATCAATCCAGTTATCTAAAGTAGTACAAAGAAACGGTATGAGAAACTAGAAAAATATGCTTTATTTACTGTTTTAAAAAGTTGATCAATAGGTCTATAGATTTTCTTGATTTTTTTGTATATTAATAGAAAATAACATATGTTAAATAGAGTTGCCAATTTTCAGAAACTAGTTGCAATGTATTCACATGTAATTACTTTTTTTTTTTTAATTTTTATTATAAAGATGTGAGGTACATTTCAGGGTTAGGTAAATAAGCATTGACCATGCAGTTACCCTTGTTGATGAGGTATGCCCCTCCCTCCCCTAGCAGTTTCCCTCAACTGCCAATCCCACACCTCTTCTGACACTTTTCCACTCCTGCCAATTGCTTTCTTATAGCATTGATATTGTTCAAGGTCAGCATATGAGTGAGAACACATGGAACTCAGTTCTATGTTTCTGTGATAAATCACTGAGAAGGATCAACTCCAAATCCATCCAAGTTGCTGTAAAATTCATATATTTGTCCTTCTTTATGGCTGGATAATGTTCCATTGTGTACAAGTACCACATTTTTTTAATCCGGTCCAGCTCCGATGGGCAACACGGTTGGTTCCAAGTTTTTGCTATTGTGGATAGAGCTGCAAAAAACATACGTGTGCAGGTATCTTTTTTGAAGAATAATTTGAGTTCCTTCGGGTATATTCCCAATAGGGGAATTGCTGGATCATATGGAAGGTCAATTTCTAGTTATTTCAGAAATCGCCACACTGTCTTCCAAAGAGGTTGTATTAGTCTGAATTCCCAACAGCAGTGTAGAAGCATTCCTATCTCCACATCATTGCCAGCACTTGTCATTTGTTTTATTAATGATGGCCATTCTTACTGGGGTTAGGTGGTATCTCAATGTAGTTTTGATTTGCATTTCTCTGATGATGAGTGAGGTTGAGCACTTTTTCATGTGTCTATTCACTGCCCATATATCTTCTTTTGAAAATTGTCTATTCATATCTTTTGCCCACTTTTTAAAGGGGCTGTTTGTTTTTTTCCTTTAGGTGCATTTCAGTTCCTTGTAGATCCTAGATGTTAGCCCTTTGTTGGATACACAGTTGGCAAATATTTTTTCCCATTCTGTGGGCAGTCTCCCTGCTTTCTTGATGGTTTCTTTTGCTTTGCAGAAGCTTGTTAATTTGATGAGGTCCCACCTGTCCATCTTATTTCTTAAGGTATTGGCCTTCAGGGTTCTGAACAGGAATTGGTCCCCAGTTCCAATTTCCATACGGGTATCTCCTGTGCTTTCTAAGATTCATATAGTTTGAGGTTTTACGTTTAGGTCTTTGATCTATTTAGAGTTAATTTTTGTGTATGGTGATAGGTAGGGGTCCTGTTTCAATTTTCTGCATGTGGTCAGTCAGTTTTCCTAGCACCATTTACTGAATAGGTTCTCCTCTCCTCAGTGGTTGTTGTTGGAGGCTTTGTCAAAGAGGAGTTGGTTGAGGAATTGAGGCTTTGCTTCCAGAATCTCTATCCTGTTATATTGGTCTATCTGCCTGTTTTTGTACCAATACCAGGCTGTTTTGACAACTGTAGACTTATAGTAAAGTTTGGAGTTTGGAAGTGTGAAACCTCCTGCTTTGTTTCTTTTGCTAAGGATTGTTTTGGCTATTCATGGTCGTTTATGTTTCCATAACAATTTCTGTATTGCCATTTCCAGGTCTGAGGAGAATGATGTTGGTAACAATGGGTATTGCATCAAATCTGTAGATTGCCTTTGGTAGGACGGACACCTTAACAATGTTGATTCTTCCTATCTGTGGACATGGAATATTTTTCCATTTGTATGTGACTTCTTGGATTTCTTTGAACAGTGTTTTATAATTCTCATTATAAAGATCTTTCAATTCTCTGGTTAGGAAGATGCCGAGGTATTTCACTTTTTTGGTGTCTATTGTGAGTGGGATTGTGCTTTTTACTTGGGTCTCTGCCTGCTTGTTGTTGGTGTATAGGAATGCAACTGTCTTTTGAACATTTATTTTGTACCCCAAGACTATGCCAAAGTCTTTTTCAGTGCAAACAGGTTTTTGACAGATTCTCTTGGATTTTCAAGGTATAGGATCCTATCATCAGAATAGAAGGATAACTTGACTTCCTCTTTTCCTATTTGGATACCCCTAATTTCCTTCTCTTGTCTAATTGCCTGTACTAGGACTTCCAACACAATATTGAACAGGAGGGGTCAAAGTGGACAGTGTTGTCTTATTCCAGTTTTCAGGGGAAATGTTTCTAGTTTCTGTCCATTTAGCAATATGTGAGCTGTGCGTTTGCCATAGATGGCACTTACTATTTTGAGGTATGTTCCTTCTATACCCAGGTATTTAAGGGTTTTTATTAAGAAGCGATGCTGGATTTTATCAAAGCTTTTTCTACATCTAATGAGATAATCATGTGGTTCTTGTTTTCACATATGTTGATGTATTTAATGACATTTATGGTCTTGCGAATGTTGAACCAGCCCTGCATCCTGGGGATGAAGCCTATTTGGTCATGGTGGATGATTTTTGAGAAGTGGTTTTGGATCCAATTTGCTAGAATCTTGTTGAGAATTTTTGCATTTATTCTCATAAGGGATATTGGCCTCTAGTTCTCTTTCGTTGTTGGATCTTTACCTGGTTTGGGTATCAGTGTAATGTTAGCTTTGTTAAATGATTTGAGGAGAATTCCATCTTTCTCAATTGCCTGTAATACTTTCAATAGGATTGGTATCATCTCCTCCTTTTACTTTTGTAGAATTCTGCTGGAAAGCTATCCATTCCGGGGCTTTTTTTGGTAGGTTTCTTATGACAGAGTCAATTTCCTGGGTTGTTATTGGTCTATTTAGTGTCTCAATGTCTTTTTGTTTTAACATGGGGAGGTTGTGTGATATCAGAAACTCCTTCATTTCATCTAGATTATTAAGTTTGTTTCCATATAGGTATACATAGTAATCTCTGATAATCCTTTGTATTTCTTTGGGGTCAGTTGTGATTTGATCTTTTGTATTTCTGATTGTGTTTATTTGGACTTTTTCTCTCTTTTTCTTGGTCATTCTGGCTAGGGGCCCATCAATCTTGTTAATTCTTTCAAAGAACCGGCTTTTTGTTTTGTTGATGTTTTCTATGGTATTTTTGTCTTCTATGTCTCGTATTTGGGATCTTATTTTTGTGATTTGGATTCTTTTGCTGAAGTTGGGGTTTTGGTGGTCTTCTCTTCCTGCTCCCTTAGGTGATTGGTTAGGCTCTCCACTTGTGATCTTTCCTTTTTCTTGATGTGTGCACGTAGAGATATAAATTCCCCTCTTAAAACTGATTTCATGGCATTCCAGAGGTTTTGGTA
>CAUYQG010136873.1:0-19616 GCA_963574415.1 Tarsius wallacei | reverse complement strand
GCTGAGGCGGAAGGATCGCGGAGCCCAGCAGGTCGAGGCTGCGGTGGCCGGGAGCGGCCACTGTACTCTAGTCTGGGCGACAGAGTGAGACTCCAACTCGAAGAAAAAAAAAAAAAAAGAAAGTGATTCCTCACTTTTTTTTTTTTTTTTTGAGTTGGAGTCTCTGTCATCCAGGTAGTGGCACAATTACGACTCACCACAGCCTGGACCTCCTGGCCCCTGGTGATCCTTCCACCTCAGCCTCCCGAGTAGCTGGGACTATAGGCATACACTCCACGCTCGGCTATTTTTTATTTTTTTTTTAATTTTTTTGTAGAGATGAGGTCTTCCTATGTTGCCCAGGCTGGTCTAGAATTCCTGGGCTCAAGTGATCCTCCCACTTCAGCCTCCCAGAGTGCTGGAATTACAGGCATGAGCCACCACACCCAGCCAATTCCTTACTTTGAAATGGGAAAGTTAAAGGTTCATAAAATCAAACAGAGGCCTGGAATCCCTGTCCCCAGCCAGGCTGTCAGGCTGTGGGACCATTTCATTCTCCCCTACTACAGGACTGCATTAAAAGTCCAGCATGACCTTCTTCTTCCTAGGTTGCCTGAGTAAAAGACCACTCTATTCTGAGTTGGCAAAACAGAGTGAACTGTTTGGGAAATTAACTTAGATCCTCTCAAGAGCCCTCAACCTTATCCTCAACCTCTCCCACTCAGGATGTGAATCCTGCTCCCTCCACATCCAATTCTAAATATTTAAAAAGGGCTTTAGAAAAGCGCTCAAAATTATATTTTCTTAACTATGAAAAAATGCCAGGAAGTAAGGAAATATACCACAATACCCGATGGTGACTCGATTAGGAGGATATTAACATTGTGGGTGGGCCATTTTTGTTTTCCTTTTTCCACAAATGAGCATGTTTTAAAAATAAATTTCTTAGGGTTCTAGTTCTAAGTAAGACAGAGTAAGCATAGTCTGTTTCTCCCTCTGGCTTCAACTAAAAGCTCTGATGAAATGCATGAAGCAGCTATCTGAGGACTCTGAAAAAAGAAACAATAGCAGGTCGATTGGAGAAGGGAAACAGAACTTGGAAGTAGAGTAAAGGGGAGAAGGGGGCTTTAAAAACTGGCCTCAAAGGCAGTATGAATCCTAGGACTGTTCACTGGATACAGAAAGAACCAAAGATCTCCAAGAGAAGCCCTGTCTTTCTGGTCTGAGGAGTAGAAGTGGGAGCCCCAAGAAGACAGAGAGTGAAGGAAATCCCTTTTTTTCTTCTATTCTGTCTGGTCCTGTCCCCAGGCAAGCCTCATACTGAAGTTGAAACTCAGCAGCAGCAGTAGCAGTGGTCCCCAGAAAAGCACCAGCTCTGACAGAGGGAAATCCTTTCCTCTGACCAAAGGAACTGTGGTCTGAAAAGTAGTGGAGGGGAATCCCCAGTCTTTTTTCTCTTCATCCTGTCACTTGGCCTCAGAGCAAACCCAGTCACAGAAGGCATATGACAGAGCAAGGAGACTTAAGACCAAGATTTCTAGCTAAAGGACCAGGGAAAGGGGGGCTTTAAAACTGGAGAGCATGGGAGAGATTGTGGATAGGTGAGCTTGTAAAATGTATCCCATAAAGTTGCATATGAACTCCTACGCTCACATGGATGGATCTGACCCTAAACAGTATTCCAATAACTTTGAGAACTGAACTATTAGGAGAACATCCAGGTTTTAGACGGGCCACTGGGTAGCACAAGCTTAGAACAGATCTAATTTACAAGGCAAAGGCTTTGAAAACTGAACTGATTGGAACTATAGCCCACAGGAGACAGATAAGAACTGAACCTAAATGGGTCAAATACATCCTAAAACAAAAAATTCAACATTTTCTATAGGATTTAAACAAGAACTGGAGTCTCAAAACATAATATTGAAGATGTCTAGGATGTAATCCAAAATTGCTCTGCATACAAGGAACCAGGAAAGTCTGAACTCTGAGATGAACTAGATGCTGGATTATCAGAAAAATACTTTAAAAATGAAAGATTGTCTTTTTTTTTTTTGAGTTGGAGTCTCACTCTGTCGCCCAGACTGGAGTGCAGTGGCTGCTCCTAGCCACCACAGTCTCGACCTGCTGGGCTCCGGCGATCCTTCCGCCTCAGCCTTCCAAGTAGCTGGAATCACAGGTGCGCACGACCCGCCTGGCTAATTTTTTGATTTATTGTAGAGATGAGGTCTCGCCAAGTTGCCCAGGTGGGTCTCGAACCCACGGGCTCGGGCAGTCCACTCACCTCAGCCTCCCAAGGCGTGGGATTACAGGCTGAGCCACCGAGCCCTGCTCCAAGTACATTTTTAAGTGTACAGTTCAGTGGTATTATATACATTCATAATATTGTGCAACCATCACTGCTATCCATTTCCATAACTCTTTTCATCTTGGAAAACTAAAATTCTACTAATTAAGCACTAATTCTCTCTTTCCCCCTCCTCCTAGGCTAGAGGCTTAGAACTTTGTTGAGAGCTGTTGAAGTGACTGGTGTTAGAACTGACACAGGACCAGGCATGGTGGCTTATGCTTATAATACTAGCACTTTGGGAGGCGGAGGCGAGAGGATTGCCTGAGTCCCTGAGTTCGATACCAGCTTGGGCAACATGGTGAGACCTCATCTCAACAATAAATAAAAAAACTTAGCTGGGCATGGTGGTGTGTGCCTGTAGTTCCAGCTACTTGGCAGGCTGAAGTGGAAGAATCACTGAGCCCAGCAGGTCGAGGCTGCGGTGGCCATGTGCATGTCATTGCACTCCAGCCTGGGCAACAGTGTGAGACTCTGACTGGAAAAAAAAAAAAGAGCTGATGCAGGGCTGGGCGTGGTAACTCATGCCTGTAATCCGAGTACTTTGGGAGGTCGAGACAGGAGGTTCACTTGAACCTTGGAGTTTGAGACCAGCCTGGGCAACTTAGCGAGACCTCATCTCTGAAAAATTAACCTGGTGTGGTGGTGCACACCTCTAGTCCCAGCTACTTGGGAAGCTGAGGTGGAAGGATTGCCTAAGTCCAGGAGGTGGTGGTTGTGGTGAGCTGTGATCGTGCCACTGTATTCCAGCTTGGGTACCAGAGTGAGACCTCGACTCAAATTCAAAAAAGAGCTGATGCAGACCTGAAATGGGCAGCCAAGCACAACCATTTGGTAGTGGTAGAGACCTAAAAGTAGGTCCTGCAAAATGGGGACTAACAGCTGGAGGTGAAGGACGCAGAAGGAAGTCAGGCAAGTGCCCACATTTCTGACTTGAGGGCTTAAACTGAGATGGGCAGAAGGAGAAGGCCTGTGAGGGTAAGATGATTGGTTCAGAGAGGTTGAGTAAAGTGCCAAAGGTCCTACAGCAAATGTATTTTAGAGCCAAGCCTGGGCCCCAGTCCCTTTCCTCTACTTCTGGGAAGATCCAGTTATTTAATCAATTCATCCTCAATCATTTAGAATTAGTAAATGCAACCCATGGGTGCTCTCTGTCTGAATTTTAATTGTAGAAAGGAAAGCTTGACTCTCCTGGAAAGAATTTCAAGCATCTGGGAGAAGGGTAAGGGGAGTTTTGAAGCCTATTTCTTTCCTTCCTCTCTGCCTTCCCTCCCTTCCGTCTTTCTTTTCCTCCCTCCCTGCATCTTCTGCCTTTCCTCCATCTCTGCCTTGTCAAGCAGAAGTGGCTAGTTTAACTCTTTTCTTTTTTCTTTTTTTCTTTTTTTGAGTTGGAGTCTCACTCTGTCGCCCAGACTGGAGTGCAGTGGCTGCTCCTAGCCACTGCAGCCTCGACCTGCTGGGCTCCGGCAATCCTTCTGCCTCAGCCTTCCGAGTAGCTGGAATTACAGGCACGCACTACCATGCTTGGCTGATTTTTTGATTTTTATTGTAGAGATGAGGTCTCGCCAAGTTGCCCACGTGAGTCTTGAACCCGTGGGCTCAGGCAGTCCACTCACCTCAGCCTCCCAAAGCGCGGGATTACAAACTGAGCCACCGAGCCCAGCTAGTTTAACTCTTTTCGTGGGACCTGGGAAAGGACTCTGCTTGAACCAACTTGTGTCTTCCCTAGGACTAAAGATGTGCTCTTTGTGCACTTTGGTATATTGGATACTGTTTGTTAGATTTTCATAATCCTTTGTGTCAGATATTCCTTTTGCTAGTACTAATACCAAATTTTTTTTTTTTTTTTGAGTTGGAGTCTCACTCTGTCTCCCAGACTGGAGTGCAGTGGCCGCTCCCGGCCAGCGCAGCCTCGACCTGCTGGGCTCCGGCGATCCTTCCGCCTCAGCCTTCCGAGTAGCCGGAATTACAGGCACGCGCTACCATGCCCGGCTGATTTTTTGATTTATTGTAGAGATGAGGTCTCGCCTGCCCAGGCGGGTCTCGAACCCACGGACTCAGGCAATCCATTCACCTCAGCCTCCCAAGGCGCGGGATTACAGGCTGAGCCACCGAGCCCGGCTACAAGACCAATTTTTAAAGACCGTTTGAGCAATGCTAACTTAGGGTGTCAACAGTAATGTGTTGGCAGTAGGGTATCACTGAAAGTATATAAATGTGTCCTGGAGGAGATCTGTTTTTTGGGGGGAAAGATGAGTTTAAAAGCATTGTGGAGAATGTAGTGGGTGGGAGCAAGACCAGAAATAAGGCACATGGTCAGAGCCTTCCCTGAAGTCCAGGCAAGAGGAAATGAAGGTTTGAAGCAGTACAGTGGTTGTAGACAGAGAAGAGCAGTTCATAGCAGAGGAGGAATTAAACGGGCTGAGCTGCCAGTTGGAGGTAAGGAAACAGGTTGCATGTGACCTTGAGGATTCTAGCATCCAAGCATGTGGTGATGGTGATAACCACAAATAGGAAATTCTTGAGGATAAACAGATTTTATGGTGAAGATCATGAGCTGGTTGGAGAAAGACTGCCGTTTAGATTTCGTACCCAAAATCACAGAGGAAATGTCTACTGGAAATTAGCTTGGGTACAGAAGTTACTTCTGAGACATAGACCAACATTTGGGATTTATGGAGAAAGGGCAGAGGAATACCTGGCAATAAATGACTGTCGGCAGCATCACCATCCCTGGGACTTCTAGCAGCTGCTCAGCAAATCTTTGTGGCAGAAGGGGGAGGCAGTAGGAAAGGAATGGCTAGAGAGAGAGTGAATAATACCAGAAGAGAAAGAGCCAAGAAGAGGAGGAAGGCAGAGGAGGAGAGGAGGAGCCATCAAGGGGGCCGAGAAACCAACCTCCCAGCAGAAATGTGACCCAATGCGTGCCATGCTATGGCTTTGCATCTCAGCTTACCTCCATTTGTCTAGATTGAAAAAAGATTTTACAGATACCCTTTTATTCACTTCTCACAAATAGGCTGAATACTGCTATTTAGTCAGTTCGTGCAGGGAGTACCATGAAAGGCAGATGCCCCACTGGAGAGTGGTGTCCGTTGCAGGTAACAAAAGGGAACAGGCACTGTGTGTCCACCATGGTGCTTTCCAGCAGACAGTGTCTTTGAAAATGCGTGACTCATGGTCCTAGCTCTTTGTCTCCTTCAGTCCATTTTTCCATTGTCTTTTTCTGAATCTCTTCGCCTCGCTTTATTCTACCCTGCAGATATACAGCTTTATTCCACCCTGTAACATCTCCCACAGCTACGTGAAAATACACTGAAAAAAAGGGAAAAAAAATCATTTCACCATGCTCTGGATTTCAGTGAGGAGACTTGAGTTTGAGATGTGCCTTGGTTACCACAGAGCTCCTTCTACTGAGTCCTCAGCCCACAGCTGACTGGCTCCATTGTCCTCATGGCCTGACTTGACACTGCTCTTGTCAAGGTACCTGCTGGCCTCCTTATTGCCAAATCCATGGAATGTTTTTAGGGCTTCACTTACTTGGCCATGGAATAGTATTTGGCTCTGCAAGGCCACTCCCACCTTCTTAAAAATTTACTTTGGCTTCCTAGACATAGTCCTATCCTGAATTTTCTTCCCTTGGGCCTCTCTGTTCTTGAGTTCCTTTCCTGCCTCCCCTTTGTCTGTCTGACTGGAAATATTATATCATGGAGCTCTCTTCTCTACCAGTCTCTGCAAAATCTCAGTCTTATGGCTAATGGTTTACAAAGTTCTGTCTCCAGCTCATATCCCACCCTCAACCTTCATTTGCTTAGTGAACACATTCACCCCGACATTTTAAAGTAGTCCAAACTGATCTTATTATCTTGTCTTCCAAGCCTTCCTGAGAAAATGACCCCCCCATTTAGCCAGCTGCCCAAGCCAGAAACTTAGGCATCCTTGACTTCTCTCCTTCACTAATCACCTGTATCCAATTAGAGGATAAACCTATTGATTCTATCTCCAGAGTCTACCTCTGTCTTTGCTGCCACAACCTCGTCCAGGCCAAGAGTCTCTCACCTTGACTATAGGACTGTGACTCTTAATCTGGTCTTCATTCTTTCCAGTTACTCCCCTACATTTAATTCTCCCCTCTGCAGTTAAAATGATCTTTCAAATATAATCATATCCATCAATGCTTAAATTCCTTCAGCAGCCTTTTCGACAACCTCTGAACAATAAGCTTTCTAGGACCATCCTGATCCAGTTCGTGCTTACATCTCCAGCCTCCCTTTTCTCCACTGCTTACCTTGCTCATTTTTCTTCTTCTTACCTCTTACCTTTGCACGTATGGTTTCCTCTTTCCAGAATCTTCTTCCCTCCTTCTCACCTTAATCCAATACCCAGCTAAATCAGAGTCAGCCTTGTCATGTCAACCTGGACATCTCTTCCCCCTTAGTCCTTGTCACCCCTAGCTCCCTTTCCTCTCTTCCCACAATAGGATAGGAAGCCCTGCTTTTTGATCTCATAAATCCTGTAATTTCTATACTTCTCCCATCATAGTGTTTATTATATTCTACTTTCGCTGTTTTTATTTAATTCTAGAATGTGAACTCCATGAGAGCAGGGGTCATGTCTCTCTTGATCATCCCTATATCTGCAAGCACTCGACTTAGTATCTAGCACATAGTAGGAATTCAAGACACATCTAAATAATTGATGCTCCCTGGGAATGCAGACATGGACAAGACGACATACATCTTGCCTTCAAGGACACAAAAGCTTGTAAAGAAAAAAGGCTTATGGATAATTATCACACCATAGGTGTCATAATAGAAATATACATGATCCAAATTAGCACAGAAAAGGGAGTGGTTAACTTTGGAAGCCCTGAGTTTATCTTTAAAAAATGTACAGAGCCAATGACGATCCAGCTTTGAACTTATCTCTGCCACTAATTAGTTTTTCATCTTGGATGAATTAACTTGACTTTTCTGAACTTTAATTTCCTTCTCAACAAAAGTAGAGAAAATAGTACCTCACTTTACAAAACTGTAGGAAGGATTAGAGTAACTTAATTGACATATACAAAGCGTGTTGCCTAGTAGATGCTCAGTGGATAGTAACTATTTTATCGCTTGATTGAATTTGAATTCATTTACACAATACTCCTTGAACAAATGCACCTTAAGATGAATGACGAAAAAATAATCTTTTTCCTGAATATGACTAAAATTACAACTTCAGCCTGGGCCAACATGAAGGAATTTCTAAACTGTTGTCTAATATATAGTTTATCGTTTGCTTCCATTAAACTGTAAGGAACTATTGAGAGCCAAGGGGACGGGCTTTATACTAAGTCTCCCTTTACCATGACCTGAGGAAATTATTCATACTGTTGCCTTTGTGCTCAGAGTAATTTTCTAGCCCTTGTAATTTTATCATCATCTTTATTCATCCTGATATTGATTCCACATAATATCACATAATAAGCTCTCTTCCCTGGACCTCGCCTCATCAACCTGGTATACTTGGAGAGGTACACTTTAAAACTATAAACTCTGTGACTGTCCGTGGATCAGCAGAAATGCTTTTGAAGATGTGTACTATGAATATAATTCTGAACAAAAGCTATAGGTAATATCCGTGCATCATTTCCTTGAGAAAAGACTCATGGCTTATTAGCCTATTCTTTATGATGTTGGGGATAAAAATATCTGAGTTCTTTAATCCTAAGCAATAATATCATGAAATTCCTATCAACTACTTCCACATCACTTTCCGAATGCCAACAAGTTGATCTCAGTTAGTTTGGGGTCCCTGAGGTAATGTTAAGTCATTAATTAACTTGCATAGCCTCAGGCATCTTTACTGGAATCCTTGCTGCTGTCTCATTATCATTGTGCTAATCAGAATCTTTGCTCTCAGATAGTTTCCAGCCCTTAACTCTTTCAGAGCACAGACGTGTCATTGGTTTGACATTCGCTAAAAAGTTATCTACTTGTCTAAGAATGAATGCTACTGTACTGTTCAGATGCCAGATGCTCAGAAGTTATTTGTTTACAGGAAGAACAAATTCCAACTGGACCTCAGAATCCAGGGTGTGGAGGAAATGATAGGGCATTTCCCTGTTTTAGAACTTTTAAAGAATCACATTGCACACTCACAACATGCGGAATATTTCTCACTTCTGGATGTAGTGGATGCTACTGAAGTCTTTGGTACATAGTATAGTGGTAATAGCATTCTAGAATCTACAGGCTCTCAGTGGGTGGCCAAAGAGCCTTGGTGTGATCCTTTACTTCAGAACATCTCATGGTCCCAGACTGTGCAGCAGCGCTCAACCCTGCTGTACTTCAGAATCACCTGTGTAACCCTTGCTTAAGTGCACCTTCTCAAGCCCCATCTAAGGGATTATAATTTGGAAATTCTGGAAAGGGAGCCAAACGCAGGTATTTTTCACTTCTGTGGAGAAATCGGAAATGCAGCTGTGGTTGGGACTCACTGTCCTTTGACTGACCGGCTCAGTCCAACTTTCCAGCTTCCTCTTCCTCTGCATCCCCAGGACTCCCCCAGGTCAGTGACTTACACATCCCTTCATCTTGGTGCCACCTCTGACTCAGTTCTCTATTGCTGTCCTAGGCATCTCTTAAAAACAGTGTCTCTTAAACCTTACTTTGCATAAGAAAAACCCTGGAACATCTGAAAAGTTCTGTTTCCAACTTCCCCTGATTTAGTGGGGCTGGGACGGGGTCCAGATGGGACATTTTTATAAGCTCTCCGGTCAACTCTGGCAAAAATGGCCCAACTTTGAAAACCACTACTTTCAACTTTCTTCAAGCATAACCTTTTCCAATTCCAACTCTCAGAATTAAGTGCTCTTTCCTCCAGTCCCAGAGCACTTAGCTCATCTCACTAGTGTACACTCTACAGGATATTACGGGCTGTTTCCCAGGGGTCTGTCTCCTCATTTAACTGGCAGTCCTCAAGGACAGGGACCATGCCATCCTCATGCTTACGTCTGTGCCCTTAATTCAGTACCTGGCCCAATTCAGAAAGTGGGTGTCGAGTAGACAGTAGTGTTTTGTGACATAACATGCATTGATAATTTAAAATTACAGTGTAAAATCTAGAAAAATTAAATAAAATTCCACAGCTGCTCTCTGTGACTCAGAGTCAGTGTCAAGAGGAGATTGTTTTTCTCTCATATTTAGGGCAGCTGCAGTGCCAGCATCTCTCACACTGTCACTTCTCAAGAAGTGTTCTGATCACCAGCAGGCCCATGCTGTCCATTTTCACTTAAATTGCATTTAAATCCATTTTGCATCTTTCTTTCAACATGAACTTTAGAGTTTTTCTTTCTGAGGGGAAATAAATGCAATCTACTGTTGGAGACTTTGAATTCTTGTAGCTGTTTTCTTCTTTCTTTTTGCCAAATTTCTAATGGGCAGGCCCAGAGTCCTGCTGAGGGTGTTCACGTCACCTGATGCCCACATAGTCCAGAGAGACAATGAGTTTCACCCCCCTCAAACACCGGCTCATCACTTGGGTCATTTGCCATCCCTGCTGCACTGTTCCTCGGCTCCGCCCAGGGTGGGAACAAGAGTCAGTGGTGGTCCCCAGCTTGGCTACCTCTCCGACCTCTGCACCTCCTCCGCATGGGCTAGCTCTCCATGGAACAGCTCTCCACGGGGGCTTTTCTCTGCCTGACGCACCCCTGTTCTTGCTTGACTGTTCACCCTTCAGGTCTATGACTAGCTGTCATCCTCACCAGGAAAGCTTTCCAAATCTTTCTAAAATTGAATGAGAAGACTTTCATGTTCTCCTATCACTTATCATAGGTATTATAGACTTAGCCAATCTTGTTAAAATTGCCTGTTTGCTTGCTGGCAACTCCCACTGCTCCCTAAAAGCAGCTAGCAAGCAGGAAGTGTATCACAGCCAGCATCTTTCCCTGTTCCTGGCCAGTAGTAAATAGCCAATGAGCATTTATTGAAGACTGACAGAAGACAAGAAGCCAATTCAAAAATGGTGACGTGAACAAGGATAGCTGCTCCTGAGACTGGGAGTCTGCAGTGCCACACTCCACTGCTCCAGACAAAACCAAGTACAGTGGCCACCAGCTCGGTGGTTATAGCTGAGATATGTGCTCCATTCCTGGCTTACTTAAGCCACAAAAGCATCTTTGCAGTTTCCTCCATGTGAAAAATATTTGAGTTAGAGGCACTGAACTACTTCCTGTGGAACCATCAAAGGATAAAAAAGACATGGCCCTTACCTGCAAATTGCTTTCAAAGAAATTATAGCCACAGTCACACAGATACAATTACACGGATGAGAGCAGAATGGTTCCCAAGGACTAACCATTCCAGGTGACTTCCCAGTGTCTGCAAGGTGAGGTCTGAAATTCCAGCCATCTCTCAGGGGCCCCCTCCATCTGGCCTCTCCCAGATGCTCCCCTAAGAAGAGTTCTCTTCTCTAAACACATGGTCTGTTCCAGGCTGAATCCCACTTCCACACCCTGAATGCAGTGATAGCCCTTCCTGGAATACTCTCCTCTGTTCTCCTGAGCTGTGCCCTGCCCTGCTGGTTGGGGCCTGCCCTGACCACCTCAGCCAAGCACTTATCTTCTGTAACAATCACAGGATGTTTGGTGGAGACTGCACCGAGTTCCGAGTCGTGATTTATTTTTATGGAAATGCTCTCTCCCCTCAAGGACCATACTTCATGTTGTTTTAAATTCCTGATGCACAATGTAGACAGTAGTGGCTCAGTAAATTCTGGGAGATGGTGGTTATTTCTGGCTGGAGAGGTCAACCAAGATTCCCAGAGGAAGCAATATAAAGGGAAGCACTGCTGGTGGCCTTCCCCCATCCCCCTCCCCCATCCCTCCTGGGATCAAGACCTTCAAATTCCATGTCTTTGGCACAGTGATGAGAAGGACCTCTGTGTTTAGGTCTTGTCTCTGGCTTTGCTGACTGTGGCTGGCCATCTACTCCCTCCTCCTGGAAGTTTCATAAGAACAATGTCTTCCTGGCTTCCCTCCCACATTCCCGGCCCCTCCTTGAACTCCATAATTTACAGTTTGGGTACTCAGAGTCCTGTCCTTTCTTCAGACCTCACCTCCTCTACACATTCCCTCTGGAGGATGTCATCTACTCCATGGCTTTGGTAAGCAGCAGCTATGAGGAATACTTTGAAATCTACCTCTATCTCCAGCAGTCATCTCTCTCATGAGTTCCAAACCGTAAGTTCAGCTGCTGACTGGACACTCCATTTGCCTGTCCTCAAGCACTTCCCACATCATCCTTCCTCTCCACAGACCTTCTCTTATTCTCTGATATCTGTGTCAGTGAATAGCATTCCCTTCCACCAAGAAAAGTCAGAAACCAGAGTAATAGTAATGACCTTTCTTTTGTCAATATCATCCTAGTGTTTTTGAGTCCTTTGGATTCTACCCGTCATCTCTTATATCCATCTACTTCTCTCCATACCTCCTGTGACTGCCTGAATCTAGGCCACCAAGATTTCTCACCTGATTACTACAAGGGCCAGTTCTATTATCTTTCCTGTTTCCACCATTGCTCTAATCCATTTTTTCACACTGCAAGCCATAGTGGTGTTTTTGAAAGTCAGATGTAATCATGTACTGTTTTTGCTGGAAGGTCTTCAAAGTTTCCCCATTGCCCTAGGGATAAAGTCAAGTTTTCTTAAGAAAATCTTTTGTCATCTGCTGTTGTATGCCTGCACACACCTTGCCAGGCCATCTCCTGCTAATTGAGATCTGGATCTCAGCACAGACTTGGCTTACCACCCTTTTCTACTGGCGCAGCCTCTGTTTATCCTCTCAAGACATTACCATTCTTCCCATTATGTTTGCTTGTGTAATTGTGTGCTCAGTAACAATTTGCCTAAAGGGTGGATGGATGAATGGATGGATGGATGATCTACTTAATGAAAATGTAGCTTTTTTGAAAAGAAGTCTTTAAAAAAGAAAGAACGCATTCTAGAGGATTCATCAATGTGCATGAAATTGCACATTTGTGAAATTGCAAGAGATGACAGAGAAGTGCCACAAAGTATTTTATTTTAAGGATGCATCATGTTCTTGTAATCATTGTCTTTAAACAGCATCTTTAAAATTCAATTTTGTCAACCAAAAGCCCCATATGAGGCAGAAAGAGCAGAAAAATTGAGCTTCTTTTGCCAAAGAGAAAATTGAGACCCAGAGTAATGAAGCCTCTGGCTGACAATCACACTGGCCTTTTGGCCTTGGACTAGCAGAAAAGTGTTCTCATTGTCACAGCCTCTACAGGCCACTTGTCCAGGCTGCCTGCCCTCAGGCTGGTCACTGGAAAACTGAGTATCTTTCTTCTCTCTACCAGGAAAGCCTTGGTACCAAGACAGAGAGAAAATGGTTAAGGAAGCTCATTATAATTGTGAGAAGACCTCTGAAGAGTAGGCAGTATGGCACGCCAAAAGTGGATGGCAGGAACACTGGACCAGTCAGGGAGGTCTGAGGACACACTGAGGAGCAGTAGGTGTTCATTGTGCAAGACTGGAGCTGGTACTACCAAGGGCGTGAGCAGAGTGAAAAGATGGTGCCAGACCCAGAGAAGGAATCCGTGGGTTTCCTGGAAGTTGAAGGATCAGGAGAAGAGCACAGCTCCTCATCATCTTGCAAAAGAAGGAAGTTTTTAACTTAACGTTTTTTACACATTGCATCTGAGTCAGCACAAGAGTGGGTTCCAGGCAATTGTAGCTGACAAGTTGGGGGAAGAGCGAGACAATGCAGGAAGCTGGAAGCAGAGAAAGCTGGCACAGACAGGGAACAAATGAATCTTCCTTCACTGTTCAGACTTTAAAAAGCTGCTTCCCATTGCCAGGGGGCTGGTGTTTGCCTGCCAGTGCCTGCCTCTAGGTCCTCACTGAAAGTCATTCCTGCCTGGGACATTTCTTCTGGCATCAGAACAGGCCCTGCAGGGGCCCTGCAAGCAGTGACTGCAGAAGCTTTGCTGATTTGATTCCCCTTAGAAGACAGTGTGTGTACAGGTGAGCTGCTTGGTCACTCTGCTCTATCAAGCCGGGAGAGGAAAGCTCAGAGCAGAGGAACTGCACAGCCATGGAAGCTCTGGCTGCCCCATGGAACAGGAAAATGAGAGGAGAGCAGAGGAGAGGTGCCGGGAGCGGATTAGAGATGGAACAAAAGGACAAGCTAGCACTGAGAGTGAGGGCGCAGAGTGTTGACAGACGTGTGCAGAACCACGAGAAACCACACGTGTTCCCACAGATTCCTACAAAGGGTTTAAGGCCAAAAAACACGAGGGCTGCTAGCACGGGCCTGTTTGGAAACTATTTTGCATGTTGTTCCACAAATCAAAAGAGAAACATGATTAATCCTGTTGATTTCTGACAAAACGGACATTAAAATCAGATGCTATGAAAACTTACTTTCTGCACCAGAAATCTGAAACCTGCAATTCATACATTTTTGGTGACGTGCCTTGTGTCTTGAGGGACTTTTCTCCTCCCTGATCTTTATTTCATCAACAGGCAAACATAACTTTAAACTTCTCAGTGAGTTTGTTGTGCTCCTTCCCAGTTAGCTCTTAGGATAACGATTCCTTCTTTCTTGATCTGAATTGTCTCGTGATCTTAACTTCATGTTTTCTTCCTTTCTCCTAATCTGTGTCACATTTACAGATGTTAGTTGTGCCCTGCAACACAGGTACCTGAACTGATACCTGAAATGCCCCTTTCCCTATCCTCATATAGTCCAGCACTTGCACATTTGGGGAATGTTTCAAATTCTATTTTTAAAGAAAACTTGATTTTAATATACTTCAGGCCAAAGTACAAAAAAAAGATTTCTGTCCAGAAGCAAAGTTGACTACTAATGGGAGTTGGAAAAGCAGCCGAGACCATTGTTTCAACAAGAAGTGATGGTTTTTCCTTTGCTTAACCTTTAACGATCCTCCTTCAGCCAAAAATTCTGTTGTTTATTACTACATATTTGTGTTGTTGTGTTGTAACAAGAAACTGTGATCATAGGGGAAATAATTAGGCTTCTGTCCCCTGTGTCTAAGAGGTCAGTTTTATCCTAAAAACCATTTATTCCACTGAGCTGGTCTGATCAATAGCTGATGTGTACTTGCTCATTGAGGACAGAGGAGATGTGGAGAGACACCTGAGGGGTACTGGAGTATAACTGCCTTCACAAGGGTAAATAAATGCTGGCAATACCTGGGTTTGGGGGGGTGGTTCATTTTTAATAGATTGAGAGAGAAGTAAAAAGTCTTGATGACCAGGAAATATGAGAGTGGATAAAAAGAAATGCAGGTAGGCACAATCAGAATACAACCAGATTAACACCACACCCTGAGTTTGTCACCTGTCCCCTCCCCTGAAGTCCACAGAACTATCTTTATTAGATACCTGTCTGCAAAAACTTTAACCTCACCAGCAAATGCTACAATTATTTTGAGGTAATGAGAGAGTCTACTTTTACCTCTTGATCCTTTTTAAATTTTTTATGCCTTTCTAAATATGCTATATGGCTGACAGGCTAAATGAGGACTTGTCACGTGCCACTTTAGCTTGTCTTCTTGTGTATTTTCAACCAACATTAAAAACACATATAGCAGTAATTAAGTCTTCTTTAGAAATCATTTCTTACTGGTAATGTGCTTTTTAGTTTCCTCAATAAGACACCATAATTTGATAAATTATTCTGTTGGCAGCAGTAACAACAACAGAGTCTGCATAATTGTAAACCCCTCCCGTGTTGGTACTTAGCAAAGTAATTATCCAGGTTAATTTCCTCACTTTGGAATAAGGAGGCCATCATTAGCAGGTTATCAGAAAGATTCCTGTATTCTGTCTTTGGGGGGTGTCACTGAGTCACTTGACAAATGAAATGTAATTCTAAAGTAGTGCGCATCTCATAGAAATGGTCTAATTTTTATTTCCTTTACTACAGCAGCAAGGACTGGCTGGGTATAAATCCGAAGGGAAGATCCCATGTATCATTTGCGAACAAAACCTTTCCATTTATTTTACTTCCATTTTTCCTTAAACAAAAAAAAACAAAAAAACTTATACTTCAAGGAAAAAGATGTTATATTATGTAAATAAAAGGAGACAGATGGGTTAAGGGGGGAGAGAATATTTCCATTTTAGCTCAGCTTTGGAAATCTAGGCCAACACTGATAAAAACTGAAGAAACACAGATTGAAACCAGATCTGTCTTACAAGAGAAATGCCGCAGTATTAATACTCCAAACATAAGTGACTTTGACTAGAGAAACCATTAATACAGGCTTCAGAGAGGTTGCTTTCCAAGTGGACTTGTTCAAGTTTGATTTTTTATTTAACTTGAGTCATCACTGGTCAAAATGAATCAGAAGCCATCATTATGTGAAATCTGGGGACATTTCAAAGGCATAGAACAGATCATATCTGAGCCGCTCGACCCTTCACATTCATCCTATATTTCTTATTAGATTAGCAACATTTTAAAATCTAAACTCTTACTTGGTGACATTTTCATTAGCACTTCTTATTTCATGCTCTGGCTTTAAAATTCTAATGCTTGTCTTATAGAGAAAGAGAATAGAGGCTTCTTAATCAGAAATGTATTACTTTCAATTTATTATCTTCAAAGAAAAAAACATTTTGCACCTTGTTGAATAGCTTGTCATAACTAGAATTTAAAAGCGTCATGGAAAACATGACAAAGAGAGAGAAGGCAAACATTGGTTCTAAAGAGCCAAAAATAAGACCAGTCATGGAGGGCTAAAGTACATTTCTTAAATTCTGGACAAGAAATGACTAAGGAACTAACTGAAATATGCTTCTTTAAGTCCACAGCTGACTCATATAAGACATGATGAGCAACTTTGTTCTTAGTTCAGTTAAGGCTAAATAGAACAGAACTAAATTAAATGGATTTAAACATCAATGATGAGACTGTGCTAAGAATCCTTGCACAGCAAGTGCAGTCAGCCTTCCATGTCTGCAGGTCCCACATCTGCAGATTCAACCAACTAGAAGTTGAAAATTTTCAAAATAAGTAAAATAATTATACAACAATAAAGAATAATACAACTTTAAAAAAGCAACAATATAGCAACTATTTACATCGTATTATGTATTATAAGTAATCTAGTGATGATTTAAAATATACAGGAGGATGTTCACAGGTGATATGCAAATACAACACTATTAGTTGAGCATTCCATCAGAGAAGTTTGGTATCCTCAGGGTTCCTGGAACCAATCCCCCATGGATACTGGCATCAAGGAACCTTGACCCGCCTGTGGCCTTTGGAAACACAAGCATAATAATGTGGCAAGTCAGAGAGCCTGGTGTTCCTGGGGGATGTGATAAAATTCAGAGGTTCCTGGGAAGCTCTCTTCGGCCCTTTTCCCTAGGTCTTCACCCAGTCCATCTCTTCTACCTGAGCGCTGGGGATTGGCCCCAGCCTGGCTGGTTATTCCTCCTCCAAGTCATGCCCTGCTACTGACACCTACCAGTACTGATGGCCTGGAGCCCCAGCCCCTGAACTTACTCTCTGACCCTTGCTGTTTGGTTGCCAGAGACCCTTAGGCCCTGCCTGCGCAACTCCTTTTCTGTGTAACAGAAATCTTGGCCTACCTGGCTCCTCCCCTGACTTTGAAGTGTCAGCCAATGCCAGCCTACTTCTATGGTCTGAACCCACCTCATAGCTCACCTCTCCCAAGGTCTCCAGGTGTGTGTTCCTCACCACACTTGTGTGCCACTTGTGCTGAAAGATGATCACTAATATTTATGGCTGGAAAATAAGTAATTCCCATCCCACTGAGAGATATTAAGCCCTGAAATAGGCTTCTAAGGAAGGTCTATAGAAATAGGAGAGGCGGCCAGACACGGTGGCTCAACCCCGTAATCCCAGCACTTTGGGAGGCCAAGGTGAGAGGATTGCCTGAGTCTGCAGGTTTGAGACCAGCCTGGGCAATATGGTGAGACCTCATCTCTACAATAAATAAATAAATATTAGCCAGATATGGCAGCATACTGCATGTAGTTCCAGCTACTTGGAAGGCTGAGGCAGAAGGATCGCTTGAGCCCAGCAGGTTGATGCTGGGGTGGCAGTAAGCATGCCACTGCACTCCAGCTTGGGCAATAGAGTGAGACTCCAACTCAAAAAAAAAATAGGAAAGACTCTTGTTTGTCTGAAATGAGTCTGTCAGAGAACACACAGACTATCTGGTGTGTAGTTCTTAGATTGAATAAACTTCAGGTTTTTCAAATGCATTGTCAAAAGGAAAGGGTCACATTATCACAGACAGTAGCCTGTTTTGGAATTTATACAAAATCCAAATCTTTGGAACGATGGACTGAATGTTTATATCCTTTCAAAATCCATATGTTGAAGCCCTAATCCTCAATGTGATGCTATTAGGAGGTGAGGCCTTGGGGAGGTAAATAGGTTTAGATGTGGTCACGGGGGTGAGACCCTCAAGATGGGATTAGTGCCCTTCTAAGAAAAGGAAAAGACACAAGCACTCTCTTTGTCCCTGCAGGCATACACCAAGGAGAGGCCATGTCAGTGAGCACATCCCTCCCATCCTCATGGCTTTTCCTCACAGGGCATCCTCAAGTATTGTTGAAGCCACCCAGTCTGTTATTCCTTGATAGCCCAAACTGACTGAGACACTTGGCTAGAGATGTATACCATCCACAAGGTGGTAGCCTTTCACTGTTGAGGAGCCCATATGCATCTCTAAGTCAGTTACAGATCAACCTTCTTCAAGCTGTCACATGCCCCTAGAACAGCAAAAACCAAACCAAGACCAAGGCCATAGCCTTCCTGCAGAGGGAGAGTGGGGCATGTGATTGCAGAGGAGACCCTGGAGCAGAGTGAGCAGAAATGTCTCCCCATTCTCACACTGCAAGGGTAGGTCCCCATGACCACTCACCCACTGAGATAACAAAAGGATCATATTCCTTATGACTTTTCCAAATCAAGAAATGAGATCACAAAAGAACAATATTTTGTAGACCCTATGGTAAAGCAAGACATAAAGCCTGACTATCTTAGCTTTTTTTTTCTTTCTTTTTAATTTAATTTTTGAATAGGTAGCATATTCATTCATATGGCACAAAAATGTTTAAATATATAAAAATGTTGCACAGTGAAAACTCTACCACCCCATCTTTCATTCACATTGTCCTCACTCTAAGCCTAGTCTCAGGTATCCTTCTAGAGTTTCTTTATGCATGAGCAAGCACATATAATAGATTTTCTTATTCCCATCTTTTTAACACAATAAGTAGAATGCCATGTGTACTATTCTCACTGGAGTTTTTTCACATAACAATAGATCCTGGGGATTTTACCCCATTCATACAAAGGGTGCCTCTTCCCTGTGCCTATCTAAGAGGTAGTTTTATAGCTGCATGGAAGTGTTCCATTGAACCACTCCTCTATTGTGGGCATCTAGGTTTTCAGTCTTTTGTTATTACCAACAATGCTATAATGAATAACCAAGTGCATGTGTCATTTTGCACATATACAGGGCCAGGCATAGTAGCTCATGCCTTTAATCTCAGCACTTGGGAAGGCTAAGGTGGGAGGATTGCTTGAGCCTAGGAGTTCAAGACCAGCCTGGGCAGTGGAGCAGGACCTTGTCTCTACAAAAAAATTCTAAAATTAGCTGGACATGGAGGTACAAGTCTGTAGTCTTAGCTACTTGGGAGGCTGAGGCAGAAAGATCACTTGAGCCCAGGAGTTCGAGGCTGTGGTGAGCCATGATTGTGCCACTCCATTCTAGCCTGGGTGACAGAATGAGACCCTGACTCAAAAAACACTGAATATGCATTTGTTGCTTTAATTGCAAATTGCCTGACAAGCACAATATATTGATTTACACTCCAGCAATTTTTGAGAATGTCTTTTCTGAATACCAACAAAGTATGTTATCAGACGTTTGAATTTTTTCAACATGGTAATTGAAAACTGCTCTCTTGGTATAATTTTAATTTGCATGGTTTTTTTTTTGTTTTTTGGGGGTTTTTTGAGTTGGAGTCTCACTCTGTTGTCCAGACTGGAGTGCAGTGACCGCTCCCAGCCACTGTAGCCTCAACCTGCTGGGCTCCGGCGATCCTTCCGCCTCAGCCTTCCAAGTAGCTGGAACAACAGGCGCGCGCTACCACACACGGCAAATCTTTTGATTTATTGTAGAGATGAGGTCTCACCAAGTTGCCCAGGCGGGTCTCGAACCCGTGGGCTCAGGCAATCCACTCACCTCAGCCTCCCAAGGCGCGGGAT
>CAUYQG010136871.1:0-23878 GCA_963574415.1 Tarsius wallacei | reverse complement strand
CTGGAACTACAGGTGCATGCTACCACGCTCGGCTGAATTTGTATTTATTGTAGAGATGAGGTCTCGCCAAGTTGCCCAGGCGGGTCTCGAACCCGCGGGCTCAGGCAATCCACTCACCTCAGCCTCCCAAGGTGCGGGATTACAGGCTGAGCCACCGAGCCCGGCAGAAGTTTTTTCAATGATAGTATTATAGAGATATTAAGACCATTTTGTAATTTTTGAAAATGAATTTTTTTTACACTCCCCTGCTATAATATTTATTTTTTCAACTGGTTGATAAATGTTGAGTATTAAGATAATGGTATATTCTCTGGAAAGTACATGAACTACTACAACTCTATGTTTTCAAATAAGTACATATTTATGCCCTAAGTAACTACTACATTTGGGTTATATTTAGCATTTTATTGTGAAATTTGAAATGTTTAATGAGAACTTGTGGCTGATTAGGTTTTTAAAAAAAGCAAAATGAAATTATCCATTTAGATAAGAGTTCTCTTTTAAAATGTTTTAAATACATAAAAGAGCACAGAAAAAAGGTCAACAATGACCTAAAAGGATTTTATACCTTCTTTTCATAAAGAGTTCTGTTTATTTTAGCCTCATGATATCACATATCTAACCAGCTCTCAAAACTTAGAAGGCAGAGTTTCTTAAAATGGAAACATAAGTTAAAATAATCTGCCTTAAATTTCTTTCCCTAGAAATAAATAAGTTTTTATAAGAGTTTACAGTTCCTGGCCAAGGTCTCACACTCAACTTTATAAAACTATGAAAAATGAACAATGAATTATGAATTTCCACATTGTCTTGAAAGAAGTGTTCTAAAATCTGGTAAACAAGAACATAACTCAAATAATTCCACTTATTTTATATCTTTGAGATGTTTTCCAAAACAAGGTGACATAGGCCTGCTAATACTTCCCCCTCTTGGAAAATAGATCTATTAATTAGACCTCAGTTTGGGGGGTTCAATCCCCTTATTTCCTGGGCCTCTGTTCATTGCCTTTCACATTACCCAGGTTATTTCTCCTGTTTTCTTTCTCTGCTGCCTTTGAGGATGTTAACCCTCCTTTACTACTACTAATTTAGGAAGCTTTGGATTCTGTCCTTCCCTTTTCAGTGTTGTCTGGATTCTGAGAAGAATTTTCTAGTATAGTATATAGTATAGTATAATACCACTAAGAAAATTCATTTTCAAAAATTATAAAATGGTCTTAATAGCTCTATAATACTGCCACACAAAATTTAAACCTGGGACTTCATTACATTTGATTATATTTTAGTTCCTACCCATTTTCCCAAATTCTACCTACAAACATGATTTGTTTTGTATCTGCTTGGTTCAAATCAGATATCCATTTGAATACTCTCTGTACTTGTGAGCTATTTTAATTGTGATTTCTCACTGTTTCCTACCACATCCAGTAGTTTATTGGTATACTTGCTTAGGCTTCCAGATTTCCCTGAAAATTAGATAATAAAATGAAAGATTAACTAGTCACATATTTGTTACTTTTCTTGTCAATTTCTTTTCTTCAGTTTTATACGCATGAAATGGACTTGCTAACAATTAATTTTTTCATGCTGTCTGCTTACCTACCACACCAATCTGTTGATAAGGAAAGAAAACTAACTATTCATTTATCTTTCATAACCCATACACACATAGATATAAATATATTATGAATAGTTAATCAGTAATCTTTAAAATATTTAACACTGTTTTATGAAAGGGATGCTCAAAATGATATGGAGGATGAGCTACAATTTAATAGAGTAACTTTAATAAACTGATATCTGAATGCATAGCCCCACAGGATCCTTAAATTCAATTTTAAAAAGTGGTTATAATAGAAAAGAAAAACTATAGCAATAATTAATAATGTTAATAGAGTAATACACATGTTGAAAGATTGCATATAACGATGAAATTTTAAGTGCAAATAATATAACTTAAAACTTAGATTTCTAGAATAGCAATATTATTTGGCATAGGTAAAGTATTTAACACCCAGAAATTTGATTACTCAGATTCATCACCAGTCTTTTTTTCTTACTGGTAGACATCTTGGTAGGGCTGTTTCTTACATAACACCAAAGGGCAAAATTTACATTATATTAATTATTGTATTCGTTAGTATGTAAATGGTGCTTCCAGGCACTGTAAATAATTGATACCTGCTTTGTGTGTCAGTATTCTCATCTGTAAAATAGATATAATCATAATATTTATCTTGTGGCATTGCTATGAATACTAAATCAGATAACATATGCAAAGAGCTGACCTCCTTTTTTAATGAGATAATACATGTAAAGAGAATAGTGTGTGTGCTTACTTATAAGTACTGTTAATAAATGTTGTTACTATTCTCAACAATTGGCCGTGCCCCATTAGTAAATAAATATAGGCTACCAAGTTCAACATTTCCCAATCTTTATCCATATCATCTCCAGTTTTTTTTTTCTTATTCCAATATTTCATAAGGAAAATATTTCTCTGAATTTCCAATTTAGAGTAGATAGAAATAGTAACTCAAACATCAATTACAGATATCATTTTATGTTGTATTATAAACCACTCTCCTGTACCCTAGGTAACTTCTGTGTTATTTATACCTGCCATAAATAGTCTAGGTGGTGACAACATTCTTTGGTATGTAAAATACTTGGGAACATCTAATCCCTAAACCTAACTCCTTGACACATGTGCACTTGTGTGTCCTTGTGTACACGTGTACACACACACACACACACACACACACACACACACACACACTTGCTTTTAACAAAATAAATTAAATTGACAGAAAATGATATATAATAAGTAGAGGGCTCATTTGAGGTGAAAATGACTCAATATTACATATGTACTCTACCTAAAGTATACTGGCTAAATTATGCCTGCTAAAATTTTAAACTAGATTTTGGATAGCCTACTAGTACTCAGAAAAGTAATTTAATGTCCTCTTCACAACTGCAGCTAAATGCTACTCATCTAATTCTTCTAGGTTGTTCTTAAAACTGATACATTTTTTAGCCTAATTTGGGGGCAAAATATAAAGAGATTTGATGAACAAAATAGAAAAAATATAGTATAGGCATTTATATTTGCTAAGTTTTGACATTATTATATGCCTCAAATATATCTTAAAATACTTCCAGAAAATTAAGAGCATATTAAAAAAATATGGCCTGTGAGCCACATGACGTAAACAATAAATATATACACATAGATTATGAAAAAAAGCATATCCAAAAAATTGTTTTGTTCATGTGCTTTATCATGCTGAGAAAAACCAGAATTGTATCTATTATAATCACACAATTTCAGAAAAGAGAGTAATTTAGTCATTTGGATATTTGGGCATTAATATTTCATTGCATCCAATAATGAAGTTCTGCAATAATGCAATTGTGTAATTCCTTAGCACAATGTTATTTTCATTACATTATTGGTATCATTTTTCTTATTCACATTCAACCATAAAAATTTGAATTTTATTGCTCTGACAAAATATTGATTTCATATATTAAATGAACAGCAAGTATTAATCAAGAGTACATATATTTTCTTATCTTTTTTTTTTTTTTGAGTTGGAGTCTCACTCTGTCGTCTAGACTAGAGTGCAGTGGCACGTTCCCGGCCACCACAGCCTCGACTTGCCGGGCTCTAGCGATCCTTTCCTTCCACCTCATCCTTCCAAGTAGCCGGAACTACAGGCGCGTGCTACAATGCGGGGCTCATTTTTTATTTATTGTAGAGACGAGGTCTCTCCACTTGCCCGGGCGGGTCTCAAACCTGTGGGCTCAGGCAATCCACTCAACTCGGCCTCCCATAGTGCTGGGATTACAGGCTGAGCCATGAGCCTGGTCTCTTATTTTTTTTTTTTTTTTTTTTTTTTGAGTTGGAGTCTCACTCTGTCGCCCAGACTGGAGTGCAGCGGCGGCTCCCGGCCACCGCAGCCTCGACCTGCTGGGCTCCGCCGATCCTTCCGCCTCAGCCTTCCGAGTAGCTGGAACTACAGGAGCGCCACCACGCCCCGCTGATTTTTTGATTTGTTGTAGAGATGAGGTCTTGCTTGCCCAGGCGGGTCTCGAACCCCGCGGGCTCAGGAAATCCACTCACCTCAGCCTCCCAAAGGCGCGGGATTACAGGCTGAGCCACCGAGCCCGGCTTCTTATCTTTTTAATAGTGATTGTTTTCCATCTATGTTGCAGAGATGCTAGAAATATTTTAAATTGGTTACTGATTCTAAATTCTTACAATGGTCCTTCAATATAACCAAGATGGCTTTAACAAACTATTATTAAGTTAGAATAGATGGGGAACAAAAAATATTGATTGTAAAGTGACAGTAAGAAAATTAATGAACCACTTGCCTTTTTATAATTATACTGATAATGTGAATTAAAACTAGCTTAACAGTCTGAACAGAATATGCAGATTCAAAGTCATAAAATTTGTTATTAAAAATTCCATAACTCTCTAAAATTAGTCATTGAATAAGGAAAGTGGGTTTTACAAATCTGGAGCGTGATTTTAATAAATGAGCACATAATGCAATTGCTATTATGTTACTACTGCAAAATACTAAAATAGGTATTGAGTTCTTGACCTAATGCTAGGTCATCCAGTCAATTTAAGAAATCTCAGAAGAATGTATAATAGGCCTAGCATATCCCTTTAGAATAATTGTTAATTATCAGCAGTTTTAGCTATCATAGTAATATTTCTAATTTTCTTAAATAAAAAAATTAAATACATCTAAGAATATTGAGTACAGCAATGTCATTTTTAAAGGTGCTGAAATATAAACTTCCTAATAAGTTAATTTTTTTCTCACATATTTGCTGTCAATATCATAAAGCACTAAAATCAACAAAAAAAATAGAAATTTGCAACTACTTATTCACCTTTCAACAAATCATTCTGTTCTGGAATGACTCAGTGTTGGAAAAGAAAATGGCAAATATCTAAAGTGAAAAATCAAAAGAAGTATGTTGATGCAATAAATGAATACATACAAATTGAGAGAGATGTAATTTTCTATTGGCATGAGCAGTATTTTAAAATAAAACTCAATTCTATTGGTCCTGGAGTTAAAATTAATTGCTTAAATGTTAAATGTCGTGACTCTAAAACTAGTCCTTTCATGTAAAAGTTATATAGTCTAAAGGCAAACAGGTTTAAATGAATGCATAGTCCACAATGATGTTCTAAATTATCAGGGGTTTTTTCTATTATATAATCCATTAAGCTCCTAAAAACAAAGCATGAGATGATAGGCTGATCAAAAAGTTAATTTTCCTTTTTGTTGAAAAAAACAAAAACAAAAAACCTTGTTTTTTGAGTCTTGAAGACTAAAGGAAGAAGAAAATGAGGCAAATAAATGAGCTTCAATGCTGACTTCTTTCTCAGACATTGCAAAGTCTCTATAGAATAACTGGGCACCTACACGTAATAACACCACTAAAATCTTTATTAAAACTGAATGGCATTCTATTATTCTGAAAAATGGGAGACTAGCAAAGTTCAATTCTATCTGCTGTACTAAACAGAGAAACCATTTACAAGATATAATGAAACACGAATGTCTTTAAAAATACATGAAGGGCAAATGTGTTTTCTTTATGAGCTTCACAAATTTGATGCACATTCTAATTTCTTTCTGTTGTAGCTTCTAGGGTTCGATTGATCTTGTGGCGTGGGAGGACTGTTATGGTGTGAGTCTGTTACCAGGAGCTATATGACAGCATTAATTAAGTTGTGCTTTGGGAAAATGAAAGCAAGCAAGATGCATAAGTATTTGCCTTTCTGCCAATAAACACTTAAGTATAGCAACATGCAGGAATTCACGGCATGTTAATCATTTGGTCACTTTCTTTCTTTCTTTGTTGTTTCTTCCCTACTTCCCTCTCTCCCTCCTTTCCTTCCTTCTTTTTTTTAACTGATGGTTTCTGCATTTATAATACAAAAGTCAGTTTGAAGGAATAGCTATTAGACATGAATGTGCTACAAGCCCTCATTTCTAGAAAAGTTTAAAAAAACACATGCAATAAAGTTGAGTTTCAAGAACCATCTGGGCCCATGAGCAGCATTTTTTTTTTTTTTTTTTGCGCTGGAGTCTCACTGTTGCCCAGGCTGGAGTGCAGTGGCACACTCACAGCCACCACAGCTTCGGCCTCCTGAGTTCAGGCGATCCTTCTGCCTCAGCCTCCCAAATGGTGAACTACAGGCGTGCACCACAATGGCTGGTTAATTTTTTGATGAATTGTAGAGACAAGGTCTCCCCATGTTGCCCAGACTGGTCTTGCAGCTGTGGACTCAGGCAATCCTTTTGCCGCAACCTCCCAAAGTGTTGGGATTACAGGTGAACCACTATGCCCAGCTGAGCAGTTTTCTGAAATACTTTGCTTTTGTTATACTTGTGTGATAGGTTTTCTGTGTGCTTTGCAGAAAGGAAAAAAATTTTTTTCATATATGGAACATATGAAGGATCATTTAGAGGGACTATTCTGAGGAAGATGGTCTCCCATTTCATGATGACTGATGTACCTTGCTTCCACTGCTCCCCTTATTCCACAAGAGCTTTAACTTCATTCCAAGCTGCCTTTCTTCGGGTATATCTCCCACACTCATTGTTTTTTGAACAATTAAGTTCACAGGTTTTTAGAAACCTGTATCTGTGCAGAAGGTAAAAAGGGCAGGGTCCAAACTCCTTCCATGTGCTGGCTCAGTTCCATCTACCCTCCAATCTTGTGTCCAGCCCTTCCTCCACACCAAATTATTTCTAGGCATGCTGTTTTTCTGTGATGTTCTTTTTGATAAGCTGTTCTCTTTGTCACATTCCATTCTCAACCTTTCAAAGGGTTCTTACACATTTTCAAGATCCACACATGAATGTATTTTCCTTCCTCAGCTTCTCTCAGGTAAACTAAACTTTCCTTTTCCTTTGCCATTATATTTTGTTATTGCCAACTTCACATAGCCATTCACATTTTTTTTTTTTCAATTATTTATGTATAGCCTCTGGTTGCACTGTGTGTTCCATGAAGATGGAAGCTGTATCCTGTTCAATCATTTTTTATAGTTCTATTTGTTATGATTGTTATTGCATGGACCAAAGAATACATGCAACAATTATGTCCCTACATTTTCCTCCTTCTCCTTTCTCCTATATGTTCTGTCCTTTGTTATTGTTAACAAATATGTACAGAGGATTTTTGCATTAGAGAAGGCACTGCTCTTGGTGATATTCACACAGCAGTGAACAAGGGAGAATCCTTGTCTTCTAAGAACCTATAATTTAGTGCAATAAGTATGCTATGCTCGTGGATAATTTCATTATTAAGTATAATAAGAAATAGACAGTTTTTGTAATATTAAGTGCATGCAACATTAAAATTCTGAAAAACTGCATAAGTAGTAGGGATGGGTTTGAAAAGAAAAAGAGGTAATTCTACATTGATAAATCTGTGTCACTTAAATGAAATGTTTTAATCATCAAAACCAAGTGAGTTATTTTTTCCTATTCTAGTTATTTTGTTCTAAATAATGTTACACCTTGTTTACTTCATATTTGGATTATGGCATCCTAGGATAGCAGTTATTTTTCCTGGAGTACCTTTGGTGTTTGGTTTTGTTTGGTGATTGTTGATATAGCAAGAAATAATTATCTTCAATTTATGTTGACTCATTGCTTAATAATACTATTTGTTAAAAGGACAATTTGGGGCAGACTTTTTAGGCATTAGTATGGCAATAATCTAGAGATTTTATTAATTGCATTAGAAGCCTTTCCAATTTATTGATTACTTGAGTTGTTTGGGGCTTTACTAAAGTGTACTTGCAAAAAAAAATACTTTTCAAAAAGAATAAATACCGTCTTCATCTTTTTATTCAGAATATGATATTATTCCATTCACATTTATTGGTAGTTTAGCAGGAAATGGAATTCAAATTTTAAACTTATTTTCAATCAAAACACTGAAGTTATTTCTGTATTTTATTTAAGTGTTTAGTTGCATTGGGGAGAAATATATTAGCCTTTTCTACCATATCTGTATACATTTTTAACTTAATCCTTGCATGCTCTTAACTTTAGGAAATAAGGAATTATATTTCTCATTCATTTATTCTTACAGTACCTATCACAATATTTGTACTAAAATGGATGCTCAACAAGCATTGTATTGTCAATGAAGATGATGATATTAATTTGTACCATTTTATATTCATGTTTAAGAACAAAACTACAAATCTGTTACCCACCCCTTTTTCCCTATTTTAAAAATTGCATGCATTTGGAAACCTGGAAGTTTCCAAATCATCCCTCATTTTGATTATACATACAATCATTCATTTAATTTTTAACATTTATTAAGCATTCTCTGTGTGCCAGAAGCAATTCTAATGACTGAAAATAAAGTAGTAAACACTTTACTCCCAGGAGAGGGAGTAACTTACCTACCTAACTAACCAACCTAACTGAACTTAATTTTTATCATCCAAATAATAGTAACACTAAAATATCTTGCAGTACATACTTCTCTGCAACTCCATAGCTATTGTTACCTCTTACTGATTCTATTGTAATTGACTTCCTACACATTCCCTCTAATATCCAGCTTCAACAATCTTCATATCTCACTAGAACCTACAACCCATAATCTTACTATCCTCCCATTATTCCTTCTCCATCTCTAACTGTCCAATATTCATATTTCTCCTTACTGTATTTAATTACCACGGTAATTATTATTATCAATGTCTAGCACTTATGCTCACCACTGTTTTCCTGATTTGCCAAACTCTCTTGGCTCAGACTGAATCCTGGTTAACATTCATCTATCCACCAATTCTGCTCCTGCACCAATGCAGCGTGGCACAGTTGGAAACAAACACATGACTATCTATCGCCACTCTCCTCTTCTTTTCCTGCCTGTTATAATCATTCAGCAGGTTCTTATTTTTGTCCAGACTTTCCTCTTGTCCCAGAGTCTCCTCCTTCACTTTCCATTAGACTCATTGCCCCACCTGCTCTAGCTCTGAGTTCAAATAGCACTCCCTGCAGAGTCACTCCCTAATTAAAATTGTAAAATAGAATATGCATATTTGTATATTCTTATTTTATATAGTCATTCTCTCCTATAATATCATGCTCTTTTACTTCACAAAGTAACTCACAGGAATTATACAGGAAACAAATTGTAATAAAATGATATCATTACATTATTCAAAATAAAGTATGGATTTGGATCTTTATTGATGCCTTTAATAATAAGATCTAATAATTATCAAAGTTTCTCAGTAGTCGTAATTTGAGATATCTAAACAACTCTAATATAATATAAAATATCTGTGATTTCTATTGTTGGAAAATGTGCAGGAAGAGCTGATAATGAAAGTTTATTCATGATGGGCGTGGTGGTTCATGCTTGTAATCTCAGCACTTTGCAAACGGAGGTGAGAGGATTGCCTGAGCCCAGGGTTTCGAGACCAACCTGGGCAACTTGGCGAGACGTCGTCTCTACAATAAATTAAAAAATTACCCGGGCATGGTGGTGCATGCTTGTAGTTCCAGCTACTTAGAAGGCTGAGGTAGAAGGATCACCTGAGTCCAGCAGGTCACGGCCGAGGTGACTGTGAGCCTGGGTGAGAGAGTAAGACTCCAATTCAAAAAAAAAAAATCATTTGATTATTCGAAATCAAAATAAATGTTAAATTTCAGTTAGAGGTTTTGAAAATAAACATATAATTTTTCTCAACCTAAGTTCATATTTTCATTGAATTTTACCCACGGACTTCTCAGGAGTCTATGGAACCAATGTGAATAACCACAACTAATCTAAACACTTCATTTTATGGGTAAGAAGCTCTTTTGACATTCTGATGATTTGTAAATGTAAATTAGGCGAGAATGAAAGAGTGGGACTGAATGCTGACTCTCTCAACTCCTATTCCAGTGCTGAAGCGCAAAAGCTCAATCCCCAAAGTAAGAAAAGTAGCAGGTGTGAGAGTGAACATACACTCATGGACAACATCAAGAAGATTATCTTGACATATCAGTGATTTGATAGGTTTTTAGAACAATCTAAAATTACAAGTACTTAATTTTAAATTAAAAATCAAAACCTTTTTTCCTGATCCAACTGCAATTATTTATCCTTTTCATTTATCCCCTTGGACTTCTGATCATTAACACAAACACACACACAAAACCTCTAGTAACTCTAAGACATATTTGCTGTGTCTTTTGCTAACTTTTTTCTGTTTACCCTACTAGACGTATGTATGAATGTATGTATGTACGTATGTATGAATGAATGTATGTAAGCTGGGGCATTAGTAAATAAATACATACTAAATAAATAAAAATAAAGTTCAGGCATGGTGGCTCACACCTGTAATTTCAGCACTTTTGGAGGCTGAGATGGGAGGATTGTTTGAGTCCAGGAGTTCGAGACCAGACTAGGCAACATAATGAGACTTTGTCTCTACAAAAAAATTAAAAAATAAGCTGATTGTGATGTGAATGCCTATAGTAACAGCTACTCGGGAGGCTGAGGCAGAAGAATTGTCTGAGCCCAGAAGTTCAGGGTTGTGGTAAGGCGTGTTCGTGTCACCACACTCCAGCCTGGGCAACAGAGTGAGACCCTGGCTCAAAATAATAACAGTAAATTAAAATTAAATTAAAAGAGGCTGGGATTTGCCATGCCCTACACACCATTGTAGTTCCTGTGCAAACTGTATTACCTGGCACGTAGCAGATACCAAATCGTATTTTTTGGATGAGTTAACAAGTGAATTTACAAAATTACAAAATACATTTTATAGAACATGTATCTTTATTTGCAGTAAACATTTTTAAATTCAAAATAATATAGAATTACATATCGATGAGTGAAATCCATGATTTCTTAATTGCTAGCTAATAAGAGGGTTATGCAAAAAATCACAAACATAAAGCCTACTAATCAAAAAAATGGTAATTGAATTATGATTCTTTTTTTTTTTTTTTTTCTCAGTTGGAGTCTCACTCTGTCGCCCAGACTGTAGTGCAGCTGCACGCTCCTGGCCATGGCAGCCTCGACCTTCCGGGCTCCAGTGAGCCTTCCGAGTAGCCGGAACTACGGGCGCACGCGCTACCACGCCCGGCTAATTTTTGATTTATTGTAGAGACAAGGTCTCACCGAGTTTCCCAGGTGGGTCTCAAACCTGGGAGCTCAGGCAATCCACTCGTGTCGGCCTCCCAACGTGCTGGGATTACAGGCTGCGCCACCGAGCCCGGCCGAATTATGATTCTCAATTGTAAAAGTATAAAGGATCATGATTATACCAAATCCTATAAAGAAACATTTCATAATCTCTTGGTAAGACTCAGAAAGGAAATATACTCATTTAATACCTGCATTTAGATAAGTATATATAGAACACTGGACCCTATACTTAACTGCAAAAGCAAACTTCTCTCTTTTTTTTTTTTTAAGAGTAAGTTTGCCTGGGAGAAACTTGTCTATTTATATACCGGTAGTTACAATTCTCTAAGGGACGCTTCAGATCTCCATGCAGGTAGGAGGAAGATGCAATGTTTTAAATGAAAGGAGACATTAGGAAAGCAGGTAGGAGGGATGAGTGAAACGCTGTAGGCAGGAGCAAAAGCGCAGCAGCGGGGAGCCAGAGCTTTGACCTTGACGTGGGTGGTGAGAAGAAGGCAGTGAAGAAGGTGTTATAGGAACAAAAATGAGAGGTACTTGGAAGAAAATGGAGTTTTGAAAAATCCTTTAATGTAAGGCCAGGAAAGCCAAATGCACATTATGAAACCGAACTAGACCTCGTTCACAGCCCATCTAGGGGTACAGCACTCCCAGTCACTCAACCGCAGGCAGAAAAAATCTTTCTGCCATTGTAATTCAGGGCCCCTCATTTATAGACCTCTTTTGGCGTGATGGATACTTTATGAAATGTAAGATTATTTGAGAAGACAAAAGAAAAACATGCTACAGAATAAATTCTCATTTGATTATTTCTTATTAAAGATCCTCCGCATTCTAATGAGAACCGGTAGAGGGGTTAAAAAAATACACATTGGCCAAGCTCGGTGGCTCAGCCTGTAGTCCCAGCACTTTGGGAGGCCGAGGCGATTGGATTGCCTGAGCCCGCGGGTTCGAGACCCGCCCGGGCAACTTGGCGAGACCTGGTCTCTACAATAAATCAAAAACTAGCCTGGCGTGGTAGCCTGCGCTGTTGCTCCAGCTACTTGGAAGGCTGAGGCGGAAGGATCGCCGGAGCCTAGCAGGTCGAGGCTGTGGTGGCCGGGAGCATACCACTGCACTCTAGTCTGGGCAACAGAGCGAGACTCCAACTCAAAAAAAAAAAAAAAAAAGAAAAAAGAAATAAAGAAAGAATACACATTTAAATTAGATAGTCCTGGGTCCAGTCCTGGTGTTCCCACTACCTGCTGTGAAACATTATGCAAGTACTTAACTTCCCTAAATCTCAGGCTTTGCTGGGTAACATGAGTAAATAAAATGAGTAAATAAACAGGGGTTAGCACCAGTCTTAGCACACGAATTATGTCTTCAATAAGCATTGGGTATTGTTTTTGTTGCTGCTGTTGCTATTGCTTTTATTACGTGCTAGGTATGAATTTCTTTGACTTGATTCTTGGTTTGTCAGAAGTTTTTCACTTGATTATTTTCTGTGTATGTATCAGGAAGCTTATATTTGATGTAATGTTCTTTTATTTTGAAACTTGTATTTACATTAAAATGGCTTAATATGTCTGAGCTTTCCTGCAGCTTATTCAGTAAAACAGGTTGAATTTTATTTATGTGAAAATTAAGAAATGAAAAGAATATCACTAAGTATACAGCAGTTGAGACATGCAAATGATAGTTAAGCAATATTAGATTGACTAGATTCTTCCTATATGTAATCTTCTACTGGTACAGTAATTTCTTGTTAATCTCCATTGTATTTCTCACATGACTCTCAGACACAGAGACATCTGTAGAAAATGGACTTCTTTCTCAGCTCTTCATGTTTCCAAGGAATATATATGATTTTGTTTTGGTTTGTTTTGCTTTAAAACAGAGTTAAATAGTGAGAAGAAGACAAGGAAAAAGGATGGTTCATGGCAGAAAGACCTGCCATGGGCAAGTTTCTCAAAAAGAAAAACAGCCCATTCATATGATTTTAAACAAGTAATTTTATATTCTAAAGAAGTAAATATACTAAAATAGATAAAATAGTAATTATACTAAAGCGTAATATCAAAAGAACTGATCCCATTTCAATAAAATGTCCTGCTGCTCAGAAAAACATGAAAAAAAAACCCATTTGCCAATTAATTCTATACAAGCCATCTAATATCTACATATTTCATCTATATATTAATATATATTTTATGAAACAGTAACTACTTTTCCTTGAAGATTCTATATAAATTATTTTGCAAACAAAATTTAATTGTTTCTCCTAAACTTGACAGTTGCAATAAAAGCATATAGGTATTTTGAGGTTATATTTTTATGTAACTATTTACTTATTTATAACTTACCAGAATAGCTAACCGTATAATCACATTGAAAGCAAAGTATCATTATTGAGATTTACACTGATAAATGAATCTTTTCTCCAAGATAATGAAAGCAATCAATTAGAGATTAAAAGTAATAGGCGTTGTTACCTAAATGGCCACACAACTATCTGGTGATTGGCACTGTATGCCATATAGAGGGAGAAAAAAAAAGATGAATGAATATATGGAGATGTGTATAAAAACAAATACATGTATAAGAAGACTCTAGGAAAAAAAGTGTAGAATGTTTAACATTAAGGCATCAAACTGTCCTGCTATTTATTGGGGTTAATAGAAGAGGTTGTTTTAATAAAGAGTTTAATTTTTTAAATGAATTTTAAAAGTGAAATGAGGCTTTGGAAATCTGTATTAGAAATATGCGTAAATGCCTAAAAGACTCGTGCACACATGTTCATATCTGCATTATAGATAATAGCTTCAAACTGGAAATAGCCCAAATGTCTATCAAGAATAGTGTGGATATATAAATTGTAGTTTATTTTTGTAGTGGAATATCATACAGAAATGAGAATGCTAAAAACTACCAATATGCATAACAAAAATGTGAATGAATCTCATGAAAATAATATTGAATGAAATAATTCAGAGTATACTGTGTGATACCATTTCTCTAAGTTAACAAACCTGCACATAACAACGTACATACATTCAAAGCCTAGTTTTAGATTACCTAAGGGTGTGTATAGTAGCTGAGGAGGGATATGAGGAATCTTCCAGGATGGTGGATGGTGGATGTTCTGTGTATGATCTGGGTGTTGGTTACATATGGGTGTTGATTACACAGATGTTCTAACTTTACAAAAATTCACTGAGCTGTATACTTATATTTTATGCCCATTTCTGGAAGTGTAATTTTAAAGTTACTGAAAAGTTGAAAAAGATTGTGTATGTTTTTTAATGCCACCCGCTAAAATATCCACTTTATGATGTGCATTGTTGCCTATGGAAAAGCTGGAATGTTCCAGACTTCTAAATGGATAGCCTGTTCAGAGCACAGTGATAATAAACTTCATCATCTAAAGTGGGACTAGTTGATATTGTCCACAAAATTGGCATTTTCAAATGACTCTTTCCTGAACATTATATTTTGATTGCAAAATATGTTCTCTGTAGATGATGTGCTACCTAGCAATGTCTTGGTAAATTCTGTGAAATGAAAGAACTCAGTTTTTAGTTTTAGGGTTTTTAATTAAATGTGCAAACATTTTAGCCCATACATTTTCATATATATTGTATTTTTGCTTCATTGAGTACCTTTCTTAGCAGAATATTTTTGCAAAATGAAATTCATCAAATAATGCCTCAATGTTTATTTTGAGTGATTTGGCAAACTTAGGTGCTGTGAAATTGTAAGGCTGCTTCATTTCAGTCCTTTTTCTTACAGAATATAAATTTATCAAATTAAAAATAGGAATGCAATTAAAAGAGACTTCTATAACTGGAAATATTCTAAAGTGCAATTACAGAATTAAATTCTAAATACCGTGTAAGCTCTCATCATCTAATTTGTTCAGTTCCTCCCTTACTTTTGTGGGACTAAGTGCTCATGTTTTTCTGTTTGTGTGTTTATTTTAATGGAAGCTTTGATTCAATAAGAGCTTTAAAAGCTAAAATCATTTTGTGCTCTATCTGTTAAATACTTTGGTTAAATATTTCAAAGAAACTGTAAACAAATTGCAAACAAAACTAGAAGACTTATATACCAAAAAAAGTTAAAAATCATTGTAGCACATGAAGGTTGATTTGCAAAGTAGTTTTCAAAGGTTCATATATGTTTAAAATCAATTGATAAAAGGAAGTTAAATCAGAAAGCATACACTGCATAATTTAAATATTAGTTTGCATTCAACATCAGCTTTTTTATGAAATAGTTACTTTCATTATGTGTTTACAAAATTCGTTGTATATATTGGCACTTCAACTTCTTTTTCAATTGGTATAATATTACAGTTAGTTTCTACACAATTATAAACCAGGTGTTCATCACAACTAATTTCAACTACATTTCTAGCTCTTAGATTTTCTTAATTAGTAAAAACATATATTTGTCTCCACACTGTATTCCACTTACAATTGTACTACAACCAGACCATCACCTTAAAAAATTAACTTTAATTTCAAACGTTAACTGAGTTGATATTAGCATTTAAAATAATGTCAGATATTTTGCTTTTGGTCTAATACATTTCCTAAACCTTTACATAGATTAGATCAATTGAATAAAATATTGACATATTTATGTGAATTAACTTTCTTGATATTCTATTTCAAGTATGTGATGACACAAATATCAAATTTGTATTATCTAAATATTTGGGATTTTTCCTACTGTTAATGAAGCCAACACAACATTTTGGCTTCACTTTCCATATGTGCACAAGACAACATAGAATTAAAAGCAAGCAGTATGATCTAAATGCAAAATCAATCTTCACAGAATAAATTGCAAACATATCCGCTAAAGTTGTCTGGGTTCTTATAAACTTGAAACTTTAGAGGTAGATGGTGAATTTTGCAATCGTTTCTGGGCGTCATCTGTTCAGTGCTATCACAAGGCTTGCATAGTAAGTGGTAAACATGAACATTTTGTACAAGTTGTTTATGATCACCTTTCTAAAGAAATTAAAATGCTAGACATGTCACCAGACATTGACTTTTGTTTACTCCATATCCATTGCTACCAAAAGGGTTTATAGTAAAAGTAATAATAATTAATAAATAAATAACATTTTCAAAGCCCCATAAAGTTTGTAAATTAACAAATACTGAGAAAATCACCATAGCAAGAATATTTTTTTTCTGTAAACTCTAGGCCAGGACTAACAAACCTTTGTGTATGTTTTATATACAATTCAAAACTACAATTTTCCTTATTTTTCATTGGTTCCACTAGCTCTTGAATCACTGACCATATGCATATCATAAGGTGCAATGAAGGCCACAGTAAAAGTGGTCAAAACATTGCAGGGATCGCAGGGACAAGGACTTGTAAATCTACCTTTACCAGAGGGAGTCCTTTATATCTGAACGCATTTCATTTGTCACACTGCATGATCTCCTTGAAAGAGAGGTATTAGCTATTTTTTCTCCAACTTAGGAAAGACATGGTTTATCTCTGGTCATCTTTCATGTTTATCAAGCTAAAATAAGAACTGCTCACTGCACATGCACCTTAAACCAACAAATCAAACCATGACCAAAGCTGGATGCGCAAATTGTTGGTCGACACAACACATTGTCTTATTTTAATACAAATAATAATGATAATATTTTATTACAAAATAAAAATTCTGGGTCAAATGCTAAAGTCTATGGGATTCTGGGACACCGGTGTCAAGTTAAGAACTCTTTAAGGTTCCTAGGTTGACATACACATAATTATTTTATTTTATTTTTTTTATTTTTATTTTTATTTTTATTTTTTTGAGTTGGAGTCTCACTCTGTCCCCCAGACTCGACCTGCTGGGCTCTGGCGATCCTTCCGCCTCAGCCTTCCAAGTAGCCGGAATTACAGGCGTGTGCTACCACACCTGGCTTATTTTTTGGTTTATTGTAGAGATGCGGTCTCGCCAAGTTGCCCAGGCGGGTCTCGAACCCACGGGCTCAGGCAATCCATTCACCTCGGCCTCCCAAAGCGCAGGATTACAGGCTGAGCCACCGAGGCCGGCACACATAATTATTCTAAAATGAATTAAATTTTCATGATACAAATTTTTACAGACCAAAATGTAGCCCACAAATCCTTATTATTATTATTATTATTATTATTATTTTGGCTATTGTAGTGAATCATTACTCTTTCATTGTTTGGCTCAATAGTAAATAAAAAAATATAAAAAACACAAAAAAATTCCATGTTCCTCCCACTGTGGGAGCTTCTCTGTCCTCTCAATAAATCCTGCTTTCTCACTTTCAAAAAAAAAGTCTATAAAAAAGCATAAAAAAAGCAGACTAGGCTGCAAGTTGGACAACTCTAGGTGGGAGATAGAGTAATTAGAAGGTGTGTTAGGTTCTCTAGAGAACCAGTGGAAGATACACACACACACACATACACACACACACACAGAAATACATACACACATAGATATCGCTATATAGACATAGACATAGATATATAGATATAGTTAATATAGATGGATATAGGTATAGATGATATAGATAACCATATAGTTAAGGATATAGATATAAAGATATAAGATATAGATACAAGAAAGAATGTATGGGAGAATTAGCTCAAGTGATTATGGAGGCTGAGAAGTTCCCCAGCAAAACATCAGTAAGCTACAGAACCAGGGAAGTCAATGGCATGGCCCAGTCCAAATCCAGAAGCCTCAGCATTAGAGAGGCCAGCTGTGTAATTCTCAGTTCAAGTCGAAAGACCTGGGAACCTGGGCAGGGAACAGAGGTAGAAAGCAAGGGTTTGAAGTGGGTTTGTGTGAATCTCAGAATCCAAAGCCTGGAGAAACTGGAGTTCTGAGGTCCAAGGGCAGGAGATGTCCCAGCTGGTTTCAGCTATACAAGAGAGAGGGAAAAAAATTGCTTTCTTCTGCCTTTTTGTTCTCTAGATAGAGCCTTCAGCTGACTGTGTGGTACGTGCTTACCTTGCAGGCAAATTTTCCTACAGTTCCATGTCTCATAGTTGACTTCTTCAATTTACTGACTCATACTCTCATCTCCTCTGTGAAACACCCTCAGTGACACACGAGACACAGATGTTTTACCAGATCTCTAGGAATTCCTTAGGCTTTTGACACCTAAAATTAACCATCACAGAAGACTGCTGAGGTTACACTCTTTTTCCTTCATTGGTTAATAAATGCACATTACTATATTCTATTCAAATCGACAGCAAAGTAATATCTTTCTCTATTTGATATATAATTCACCACATTGCATTTGTGAGTGGTAATTCAATGATTCTTTGGTTTCCACTTGGGGCTGATAACCTTTCCATAGACTGAATACTTGGTGTTCAATTCTACAGACTTTTGTTGCTTAAGAAAATTCTATAGTATAGTACTTTGAATCTATCTTCATCATTTTTCATTTGTAGGGTCAATATAACTGGTAACTGGCTGATGTCCTTTTTAACCTGAATGTATGTATAGTAAAATAGACATACAGCATGAAATGATGATCTATTAATACCAGAATGTCTCAGTTATCAACTATGACTTTTCCCCCGTGACCCCAACAATCCTATCTGTATTAAATGCATTTTGGGACCTATACAAATTGCTCCTATAGTATTCCAAATAGTCAAACTAATAAAAATCACAGTCTCCTATTATTTTGTCTTTTGTAGGAACAACAAATCTTATTCCCCCAAATAGACAACTCTTTGAAAAATGGTAAAATCGTTTTCATGTTTTCAGACAATCACTGCTTATTACTTTCATTTCCTCAGTTTGGTTTCTCCATATATGTTCTCTATTGAAATTTAATTTAAGCAATTAAACTAAAACATATTTTGTATCCTCTTATATTTTTCTAACTAAATTTCATTTCATGGTTGTCATTGTGACATGACTAAATTAAACTGTGAATAATTGACCATTTTGTGTTATAGTAGTACAAACAATATTGGCTGATCACCACATAATTATATGACTTTTTCAATCTAATCTAGCTATTAAGATAGGAAAAATAATTCACAAAGTTACTTAACTACTACCATTTTTTTCAGCAATCTTGAAAACAAACTAGAGCCAATAGTTTCTTTAAAAATACAATTTTAAATCTCACATGTTTTAAATAGTTTTACATAATCATCTCCAACATTTCAATTACTAAAGCTTTCCGTTGATATTGCTGGAGGAATCACACAGTAAGGATTTACTGGGAAACGTCAGAGAAGTGGATGGGCACAGATTCTTCCTTGGGTCAAAATCCTGATAATTCCATTCACTTCTTCTGTCACTTGAGGTAAGTCAAATGAACACCACAGGTCTTATTCATAAAATGAACTGGAATACTGAATTCTCTCATGCATATGTGGGAGCTAAACACTGGGCACAGATGGACACAACACACATTAGGAGGAGAGAGAGAAAGTGTGGGCACCATGCTCACCATCTGGGTGGCAGGCTCATTAGCAGTCCAAACCTCACTATCATGCAAAAAGACCTGTGTAACAATCCTACTTGCACATGTGCCTCTTGAATCAAAAATATAAATAAGTAAATAAAATAAAATAGGAGTTGGCTATGCTCTTCAAGGGTACATTTCAGCATAACATTTATTAACTTGGGTCTGAAAGAAGAATTGATGTACACTTGAAAAACTTCTTAAAGTCTTGGAGTATTTGCCCACTCAATACAATTCCTCTTAATCGGGCTTATTTCTTCTCAACCTCCAGGTCTTAGCTAAGATGCCTTCACCTCTCCTGTCACACTCACATGAGATACCTTGTGTCTCTATTACATGCTGCTATCACATCCTGTGCTTGCTCCCAGCACAGAAAGTGTCAGTCTCTATTTTTTTTTTTTTTTTTTTTGAGCCAGAGTCTCACTGTCATCCAGGCTGTAAGGAAGAGGCACGCTCCCAGCCACCGCAGCCTCGACCTCCTGGGCTCAGGTGATCCTTCTGCCCCAGCCTTTCAAGTAGCTGGAACTACAGGTGTGCACCACCATGCCTGGCTAATTTTTCTTGATTTATTGTAGAGACGAGGTCTCACCAAGTTGCCCAGGCTGGTCTCAAAATCCTGAGCTCAGGCAATCCTCTTGACTCTACCTCCCAAAGTGTTAGTATTAAAGGCATGAACCACCATGCCCAGCATCAGTCTCTACTAACTGCCTATTTGCTTAGTGCCTTGAGGGCAGAACTGTAGCTTATTGACATTGTATCTCCCACATCTACCACAGTGCTCAGTATTGATACATTTATAAATACATTTCTTTTAATATTCATTCATTGAACAATAATTATCTCGAATGAATGCATATTAAAGTCTATATTTGTAAAAGCAGTTTTTAAAAAATTCTATTTTAGATGAAGTACCAAGAAAAATTCAAGAAAAGTGAGACATTTTTGTACTAAATGCAAATAACAAATTTGAATGTTACTCTCATGCAGTAAAATAAAGTGAGTGCTGTCACTCAATTACATTTTTTCTTTAATTTTGTTTTTGTTGTTTTCTGTTTTTATTGAATATATGTGGAAGAAGATAAATGGTCCAAAATTTTCTTACATATGGTAGATTGACTGGAGGATTTTTAAAAAAATCTTATTTATTGTTGCAAATGGCTTGAGTTATTTTTCAATTAGGAGATTTAAGTTCATACATGCAATGTTTATGTAGTCTGCTTGAAGAATGAACTACTTATGTGAGAAGTACATAGCAACATACTTGTTGCATTTACTTGTTTAAATGTTCTTGCCTTCTGAATAATAATTAAAATGATTAGAAGGATATATAAAACAATAAAAATGCAAATTGGACCAGGTGCAGTGACTCATGCCTGTAATCCCAGCATTTTGGGTGGCAGAGGTGAGAGGATAGCCTGAGCCTGCAGGTTCAAGACCAGCCTGGGCAACATGATTAGACCTCATCTCTACAATAAGTCAAAAAGTTAGCTGGGTATGGTGGTGCACACCTGTAGTTCCAGCTACTGGGAAGGCTGAGGTGGAAAGACCACCTGAGTACAGCAAGTCAAGGTTGCGGTGGCCATGAGCAGCGGTGCCGCTGCACTCCAGCCTGGGTGACAGAGTCTGACTCCTACTCAAAAAAAAAAAATGCAAATTGATGCTATCTGTCTTTGTAAAGACATAAAAAAATACATAAGGCTTTGACTGCAACCTAATCCATAAATCTATCCATTAAGAGTCATGTTAAGAGCCGGGCTCGGTGGCTCAGTCTGTAATCCCGCGCTTTGGGAGGCTGAGATGAGTGGATTGCCTGAGCCCGCAGGTTCGAGACCCGCCTGGGCCACTTTGGCGAGACCTCATCTCTACAATAAATCAAAAAATTAGCCGGGCGTGGTAGCGCGCGCCTGTAGTTCCAGCTACTTGGAAGGCTGAGGTGGAAGGATCGTCGGAACCCAGCAGGTCAAGGCTGCGGTGGCCAGAGCGGCCACTGCACTCCAGCCTGAGCGACAGAGTGAGACTCCAACTCAAAAAAAAAAAAAAAAAAAGAATCATGTTAAGGAGATGTGGTATGAACCTAACTATTTATTTTGTTCAGTTGCATGCTTGCTCAAAATGTTTTCAAAATGTTCTTTTTCAATGTATTAAAGGTGACAAGAAGCCATAATTCTCCCTGCCCCATCTATTTTGAAGTGCATTCTTTGTAGATCAAAGGTCAAAAGCACTGGCAAAGGAAATGAAAGGAAAGTTCCAAGAAAGCAGTTTAGGAATGTTAAGTGCTTCAGGACATGAAGCATGTCCCAAAGGAATTTTCTAACAAGGTTGGAAGAACAGAGACAAGGGATGGCACGATGCAGATAAAGTGGCTTTAATCAGAAACATTCCTGAAGGAATCTTCCTTTCCTGCCTGCAATAACTTCATATCTAGAGTTAGAACAAACTTATTTTTTTTCCTCAGAACAAATTAAAGAAGTGATATTTTTCTTGGAAGCTATGCTTAATTTATATCACTTTCTTGAGCTCTAATCAGCTATGTAATTTACCAAAACTTGTAGTATCATAAAGTAGGTCTACTTATTGAGTTGTTCCGTTGTTATCTGGATACAGAGGAACTTGCTACAAAACAATACCAGGAAATTTTGCTGTGCAACTGTGGTATACCACAAGACCTTTATGCAATTGCTATTATTAAACTTTCTTAACATGAAAAGTTATTATTCTAATGGAACGTGTAGTGAAAGACTTATTTGACTTAGTTTAAAATCCACAAGACAATTCAAATTTTGTTAATTAATAAACATGCACTTTCTTAATCTTTAAGAAATGGAATATGCAAATAGAAGCTAGAGACTTTTAACTCCTGTCTTCCCAAACATATTTATCTAACACAAATGAATATATTTGAGGTCCATAAGAATTTCTATTGTAAAATAAACACAATCATTTACTTTTGAGATAAGCTGCTGTGTAGTAAAATGGGGTTAGGAGTCAATTTCTAGCTTTGGCTGGCAATCCCTTCATTGTCTAGCTGTGTGCTTCCATATAGATTTTTTTTAAAAAAAGCTCTTCTCTAAAAATTATCTATCTGGCAATGAAGATAAAACTAATAAATCAATATATAGCAAAAGTTGGCATTTAATTCTCATCCTCTCTTTCCTTTTACATACTCAATACTATATGATATAAATGTATATCAAAGAAATATTAAACCAGAGTATTTAAATGTTAGCATTGTAATTATGTTCAAAGATCTATGACTCCAACTGCATCCTTACATATGTGACATAATTCAAACTCAGGATGGCTAAGTATTCTGACCAAGGTCACAAGTATTCAAATTAGAGATAAAACTTGCTTCTGTAAACTTATAGCCCTATGTTTATCCCAGTTGCACCCTCTTCAGAAGTTATGTTGTCTTTATAAAATTCTTGTATGCAGATTCCAGGTTAAGCAATTAGTCTACCCCAAATCCTTGCCTTATAAATGCTGTTTCTAAGGAAAAAGAAAATTACCCCTAGTTATTTCGCTGGGTTACGTAGAAACCAATTACAATCAAAATATTTATTTATGACTATCTCTTCTCTAACATAGTGTTATGGTCTGAGTAAGGCTGCTCTCCCTTGATACCAATAAGTCAAAGGGGCAGGGAACTGATAGAAAATTTATTTCTGAATTTGAATCCAGGGAGCAGAGTTGAACTTGAGGTCTTTCTAAAGACTTGTGATCTTTCTGCCCACCCTTCAGGTCTCTCTTTCCACTTTTATAGTCCAGAGTTGTTGGTACCTATACATTAGCCATGTGACCAGCAGAGCATTGTATAGGACTTAAGTTACAACTGCATTTTACATTTAGACAGTGACATTCAGAGTAAAGGAAATTTACCAGGCCTAAGACATCATGTGTTGCAAAAGTTATGCAAATCACAGGACTTACCATTACATTGATTCAAAGTTATACAAATCACAAGACTTCTGGTCAGGTTATATTGATTCTATATTGTTCAAACCTATGACTATTAAGAAAGGAAGTAAATAGGGATTTACATTTTTGGGCATAGTCTGCAGGGAAGTCAAGGATCCCCTGAAGCTACTTACTGGGAGTGCATAGAAGACAAGGGGACTCTCAGTCATGTGCTCAGGAACATGCATGAGGGCTTGAACCCTTGCCATGCCCTTCTCTAGGGACTG
>CAUYQG010136870.1:0-26264 GCA_963574415.1 Tarsius wallacei | reverse complement strand
GTCTTTTCCTGGATAAACAAGCCTGCCGGCCATCCCCTGTTGTGTGCGAAGGGTGAGCAGCATTGGCATTGTTCAAGTTTACTTCTCTCACTTTGGTCAACTTCCAGCGAGAGACAGCTTTAAACAGTGCATGTCCAAAGCCACATCATTTTGTTGTTATACCTGTTCCAAATCTCTTTAAAACTGTGGTATTTGGTCAGTCAATAGGCCTGGTGGTTTTTATTTATTTATTTATTTTGAGTTGGAGTCTCACTCTGTCGCCCAGCTGGAGTGCAGTGGCCGCTCCCAGCCACCGCAGCCTCAACCTGCTGGGCTCTGGCGATCCTTCCGCCTCAGCCTTCCGAGTAGCCAGAATTACAGGCACGCGCTACCATGCCCGGCTGATCTTTTTTATTTATTGTAGAGATGAGGTCTCGCCAAGTTGCCCAGGCCAGTCTCGAACCCGCGGGCTCAGGCAATCCACTCACCTCTGTCTCCCAAAGCGCGGGATTACAGGCTGAGCCACCGAGCCCGGTTTAGGGCTGGTGGTTTTAAGTGTGGTCATACCAGCTCTTCAAGGTTCCCATGTTAGGACGTCTTTACACCAAAACTAATCTATAAGTTTAGTAATTGTGTGTTGTTTGCTGCCTTTCTGAGTTATATTTATAAAGTGAACACTTGGGTAAGAATCACTGCATTTTTCTGTGGGAAGATAATATATTTAAGAAAATGGTGATAGGTACCACGCTGAGGAATTGGCAGATGGAGAAGGTTCTAAGGGCAATTCCAGAGTCCATTTTATGTCTCTGATCAGCAGTTCATTTTCAACATGTTTAAATTTTAACTTCCATAAATGACCACAAATTTTTCCATAAATGAAATCAGCTTGATGCATATTTTAAGTACTCAAGCAGATCATCCTTACACGTAATAATGTGCTAAAATGTTTTATTTTCTTTTATTCTTGGTTAATGTCTATTTCAATTTTTGAAACTGGTAGAAGCAATAAGTGCAGCCCCCATACGCGTTTTAGAAAGTTTTTCTTTAAAAAAAAATTCTAGGTCAGATTCCTCTTTTTCTTTTAGTTAAAGCCATAATTTATTCAAGGTGGGGCTAAGGCCTTTCTCTCAAAACCTATTCTCAGAAGAGGGATACTTGACTCACAAATTCTCTCTCCTAACCTGCCAGTGACTCACTGGACACCTTTGGATGGGGCCCAGAAAACCTGTCTCCATTTCTCCACCTGAGCAGTGGTGTTCACACCCACCTGATGTAGAGATCTGGAGTGGTGATTCATTGGCTGGTTTTGGTATAGTTCTGTGACATCCAGAGATGAAAAGCATTATCTGTGTATATACAAGTAGCGTCCCTAATAAAAGGCTGCTTTTCCTGACATGCTTCTAGGAAAAAAGCTTGGCAGCAGGTTTTCTGAGATTGTGCCTTGCTGTCTTTCCCAGTAGAGTCCACTTAGTATCTTGGAGTTCAGACGCAGGAATTTGAAAAGGTTTTAATACTGGAAGTATTAAAATTCTTTGTTCTGCTGCTTTAACTAGTGTCAATTGTAAAAAGCACATGACCTTCATAAAGTGGCTACAGGGATATGGTGTGCTTTTATTGTATACAAAATAAGAAATGAGATACAGCAGAACTTCTTTTAGGTAGCTTTTGCCTGGCAGTTTATAAAAATGTAACTGAGAAAGTTCCTGGAAGACACAAATGTCACATTGTGTATTGGAGTTTCGCATTGACTGAGACCATTTCCATTTCATTCAAAGTATGTGATATTTATCGATATGGATGACCTTGCAGATAATTGAAATATGCACACAAAAAAGTGTCAGATACAGTTGTAGTAGACTTTTCTTGGTTAATCTATACTTTGCCTTGTTTTAATCCAATTTTCAAACTTGTAGGATGTTCATGCCTGTTTTATGGGCTTAGTTAATTGCTTCTTCTTGCTGAACTTTAATAGCTAGAGCTGTCCAAAGATTGGACCGCCCTGGGAGGCTGCGTGGTGTGAGGTGTGCAAGCAGAGAAAAAGTAAGCATTTTGTAGGAACGTTGTAGGAAGATCCAAGCACCAGACAAATGGGACGTTAAGCTAAACTCTCTCTCTAAGTCTCACCTTACCCTGAGATTCTGTAATTTGTTTATAAGCTCCTCTAGCCTGTTTAACTTGCTTTGCATGAATCCACATGTGTAGGTGTGCTTAATGAGTATTGGTTGATGTGAGGTTTCCCAGCACTCTCACCATGATGTCAGGCTCAATCAGAGAGAAAAAATCACTGACTTGTAGTCTTTGAAGCATAGACAGGGAGGAGGGCACCCACTTACTCTTCCACAGACTGCCTTTTGCCTGCTGAACTGGAGGGTAGTCAAAGTGTTCAGATCTACTTCAAGAATTAGTTATGACTCTTAGAGTGAGGGAAGTTGAAACAAAAATCCAGGCTTGAACTCAGAAATTCTCAGTTCTGGCTTTGCACTAAGTAGTTATGTGCATAGTAGTGAACCACTAGGTTCAAGTAGTCTCCCCACTTTTAAAATAGGGCAGAGTGGGAGGGATGGGGAGATGAATCTATGATTCACTCATCCATTCAATAAACATTAGCCAGGCCCTATTCCTTCTCCTTGGGATGCAGCTAAGATTGTTACTAACTTTAGTGATTGAAGGGGAAAAGGCAAGTGGCATAGCTCAGATTTTTTAATGGAGTAATGAGCAAATATCATGGAGGTAATAGAGAAGCATACATTTAATTATGATACGAATTTCTCTGAGAAACAAACAAACAAAAGGTAGCAAAAGCTTCTCAGGACATCCTGAAAAGTGATAAATCCTGCATCATCCTGGACCCCTTTAATTACCGACTGTGCTTATGTGCTGAAGTCACACCCAGGGGCCACCAGCCTATGCACCAATAAAATTGAAATGCCATCAATGCTAACTCTTGTTAAACTTTAAACTTCAGTAAAAGTGAAAGATTTAATAAATGAAAGAAAATATGGAGGTACAGTTCTTTGCAGTCTGTGTTGAGTTCATTTAAATGCAGGAGAGAAGACAATACAACATATTTGTTCTGGTTACCCAATAGTCAGCCCATTTATTTGCCTAACACTTAGTAAACAAATGCTGATGCTAAAAGGGACTACGTGAAAATATAGCTGTAATCAAAATTTACAGATGACCCTTCAACAGCACAGATTGGAACTGTACAGGTTCACTTCTATGGGTATTTTGTCTAACGAAACCCGATCGAAAATACGGCATTTAGAGGTTGTGAAAGCTGGAAGTATGGTGGGCTAAATTTTTGTATATTCAAGTTCCTCAAAACTGACTGTGAGACTTGAGTATGCATGGATGTGGTTACACACCAGTGCCTCATATGCGCAGGGATGACTTATTTTGTTTACGATCTATAGTACATAGAGTAATGTGACTAGTAAATAGCATTAACAATATCAGGTATTTACAGTAGATTTTGCTGCGTGTGTAGCAAGACTTTAAAGTTTTAGAGGACACAAATTCCACATACTCGCCTATGCTTGTTTTTCTAAATATTTGTTGATTAACCTAACAACTATAGTAGGTCAGTAACTTCTAACTCATTTCTTGTCTTATAAGTAGAGATCTTTGTAAGTATATATTTTTAATTATACTCTCAGGTTGAAAGTGGTGAGAACTCCCTAGGGGGTCTTTAATCTCAAGATTATCAGTCTAGCTAAATATAATTAAAAGACTGCCTTCTCTCTCTGTTTACTGCTGAATTACCATGAGAAACAATAGCAGAACTTTTTGAGTATTGCTAACCAGACTCTCCATAAACAACTTTAGTCAGGCATCATATTGTAGAGGTATCAGCAAATTTAAGGGGCCAGGAAAGGAATATATGTACTCTTAGATTTGGTTCAACCAGGCCAGCTCAAAGTTAATAGTGCAAAGTTATACTACATCTCTCTGGTCCAAAATATTATTTTATAGCTTTCGAACATTTCTCTCAATTTCTCTGCCCTGCTGCTTGTCATTCCTTTAGGGAAAAAACAAAACAAAATTTCATCTTCGGAGTTTCTTAGATGCATATTTTTTAAAAAAGATCAAATTAAGCAAAAAGTACACATCTTTATTCTTTGCAATAGTTTCCAGCTTTTAGTGTCCTAAGCCAAGTCTGGCTTTATGTAGTACGATTTTAACACCCCAGGCTCTCTAGGGAGGTGTTTGTTAGGGTTATTTTTAAAACTAAAGTTAAACACAAGAGAGTAGGTATTTTTACCTATCATATTAGTACATTTTTTAAAGGATTAAAAATATGCTCTAATTTAACTTTATTGAACATAGACTGCATAATCCATGTGATTCACCAGGTACTGTGCTTAGTGTTTCAGTTGAAAATAGGGATAAATATCTTCTCAGATAATCCAGAAGTTCACAATTACATATTTTAGAACTCTGAATTAAAACATCTCCATAAGACCTTAATTTGAAGGTATTCATCTGGTTCCAGCTTAAAACTGTGCAATTTAGATATGATCTGCACATAAAACACTCATAACTTGTTACAAAATAGTTGCTTACTCTGACTTGTAATCTATCATTACACATGCCTGGCTAGTGAGTTTTCATGCTGTCTTAATTCTCAGCCTTTTTGTGTGTCTGCATGTATGTATTATTCTTACATTTTCCCCACATTACTATACTTAAGAATTTGTCCAAATGTCTCCAATAAAGTAAGGTGAGATTTTGTGTTTGTTGATCTAATACTGTGAAATACAAAGAAATTTCATAAGTCAGTGGTTATCGGGTTGTAAATGAAAAATATTGCTTTGCAAAGCAACATTTTAAAAAAACCAAACATGGTCTTCTCTCTATGTTTATATAATTTCTAAGTATTTTTTCCATTTTTCTTTATTATTTTTGCGTATTACATAAACAATATATTATCTTATAGAGAAACAACACATAGTAGGATTATTAGCAAACGTAGAGCAGAATATCTGTTCCTCCCTGCCCATAGAAACTTAGTAAAAGTGGTGACAAAATATATTCGACGTGAATCAACTATGTTTTTCGTGAGAACTTAAAGGGAAAAAGCTTAGAGGTTAAAAATGTGAACATTAGATCATTGCAGGTAAGTGCAGATGGAGCCCTGGAGTAGCTTATACATGTATGCTCCTTGCCTGGGAGATCAGTGACTTTTTATATAAGCCTGACTCAGGAAGTTGATGCCCAGTTGATTCCTCTTGAAGAATACCCTGTGATCCAGGTGCTCAGACTTGCTGGGCTAGTGGCCTGTGGTTTTTACTTGAAGATCAGAACCGTGTGATTATTATATAAGCTGGGTCCAGTTTAGGGCCCTACAACTTGAACAGAGTGGAAAACTTGGAGAGAGATCAGAGAAATCATCAAAAATGATTAATAAAGAGTTGAAAAACTGAGTATTTATGAGCAAATAAAATAGAGGTAGCTGTGAGATATAAGAGAATATACATATTTGAAGGACTGTCATAGAAAGAATGTTTAGAGTAAAAATTATGTCACCTGTTCGTTAAGAGACTCAAATGTTTTCTGATTACACTTAGAATAAACTAAAGGCTGGGAGTGTTGGCTTATGCCTATAACCCCAGCTCTTTGGAAGGCTGAGGTGAAATGATCACTTGAAGCTAGGAGTTCGAGACCAGCCTGGGCACCAAAATGAGACCCAATCCCCACAAAATATTTTTTAAAGTTAGCAGAGTGTGGTGGCACACACCTGTAGTCCTACCTACTCAGGAGACTGGGGTGGGAGATTAAGCCCAGGAGTTTGAGGCCACAGTGAGTTATGATTGCACCACTGCATTCCAGCCTCTGCAACAGTGCAAGATCCTGTCTCTTAACACACAAAACACGCACACACACACACACACATCATACAACCTCCAAACCTTTTACCCTAGCTTGCAAAGCTCTGCGTGACATATGCCTTCTGCCCACCTTGCTAAATCTCATTTTCCCATCACTTTTTCATAGGCTGAGCAGCTCTCCCTAAACTGTCTGAAATAGATGGTCACCTTATTATCCAGGGGCATATATCATCTTTGTTACTTTCAGTATTTCCTTCAGCATTTCTCTGCCCAAAGTATTTGCCTTTTGGCTATCATCTTAGGGCCAAATCCGGAATCTGTGTTGTGTATAAGTGTTTAGTTATTTTATTTTTCATTCTCCTTCTCAGTAATGATTGCCTTTGCAAAACATCTGAAAGAAGGACACACCTTAACTATGGAGTCATTGGTACTTTCCTCTTCATACCACAGTATGGTTTGTGCTCCCAAGGAAAACGTTTTGTAATAATCAAATAAACAGATTCAGTTCCTTCTGGGTAAACCTGTGGTCTGTGTTTTGATGCGTTTTGATCCAGCAGTTCCTCTGTTATCCTGAAATCTTGAGATAAGAGTGTGAATGGAGTTGACATGTGCCCACACATGCTTATAAGGGGGTAGCAATGTGAGGGGTGGCAGAAGAGTCTCTTTTTTTAATGAAATCAAGTAAAAATTTATCTTGGCTTCCAAAATATATCTCAAATAATGTAAAAAATACCTTTGATACTTCTTAGAACAAAATTGCTATAATTTTATCATAGATTATGTGGTTATGACAAAGATGGAAAATATTAGTAAGTTAAAATTTGATTAAGTTTTTAGTTTTATTTATGATTGACAATCTGAGTTCCCAACCCTGAAGATATTAAAGCTGATCCTAGGTCTAAAACAGATACTGAGATACAAAACCTGTCCATCATCTCAGCCACTTTTGAAAACCATCAAAAAGTCAATCTTTTGCCAAATCCCTGGATACAGATATCAGCATTCACATTTTATATAATAGAAACATAGTTCCAAAGAATATTAGGTAGCTTACACAACAATATAGCATAGGTTGTTACAAGGTAAATATAATTTATATGTGTTCATATTAACACTCACAATTGGATAGTGTGGATAGTGATCTTTAACTGCTGAGGGAAATAAATCTAGAATTTAAGCAAAATCCAGCATAGTTTCAGTTCTTTTTTTTTTTTTGGAGTTAGTGTCTCACTCCATCACCTAGGTTGGAGTGCAGGGACACACTCAGGGCCACCCCAGCGTCGACCTACTGGGCTCAGGCAATCCTTCAGCCTCAGCCTTCCACATAGCCAGTGTGTACTACCACACCTGGCTAATTTTTTTTATTTTTTTATTTTTTATTGTAGAGATGAAGTCTCGTCGAGTTGCCCAGGCTGTTCTTGAACCCATGGGCTCAAACAATCAATCCCCTCATCTCAGGTTCCCAAAGTGCTGGGATTACAGGTTTGGGACACCGCTCCTGGTCTCAGCTCATTTTTAAAAGTCTATGCCTTTATGTTACAATGATGGCACCAAGCTTTTACTCTTTCAGAAACATGTTGGCATAATCTCGCAAGTTTGACCCTGTTTATTTGATCATGACTTAGCACATCAAAGTCAATAACAGAAAATTATAAAATTAATGGATCCTGAAAAATACTACATTGAATTATTATGTCTGCTATTTTTTAAATGGCAGCTCAAATAGTTTTATAAACCAGCGATTTCTTTGGATATGAATTTACTTCTGTGTTCTAAGGTAGAATCTCGAAGGTTATTATTTTTTGTATCAAGAAAATGGCTTTCATATCCTGTCCCACTTTCCCTGACTACATCATGAGAGATACAAATATTGCTTATCCAAGCATTGCCATATGAAAAACTCATTTTTATCTTCCAAATTCACTTGTTTTATCTGAAGCTTGATGATTGAGGTGTAAAGCTAGTGACTAATGTCAAAGAACTATTACAAACCATTTTAATTACAAATGGTTAATATCCAGGATTTCACAAATATATATATATATATAGATATGATTGTTATTTCAGAATTAAAATTTCAAAGGATTAAAATCCATTAGTGAGGATTAAATATGTATTCGTTCAGCTAAACCTATTCAATTAGATCATTAATTATTTTTCCAGTTGATTTTGAACTTAACATTGAAAACAAAACATTAGAGCTGAGGGATCTCTTTTTCCTCATCTAGTTCAGCATTTGTATTTCTGGAGAAGATACTATGTTGGCTTATAAGCAGAAACAACAGTGGAACTAGGGTCTCTTGAGTCTTTGATCAGTTTACCCTCTTTCATCAAACATTGAAATATACTTTGACTTCTTCCATTCTTCTCTTGTTGATCTAGGCATGATTTTTACATGTTTTAAAATATTTTCTGCCAGGTACTTTGCAAGCAACCCGTGCCTTGATGGTGATTGGTATCCTGCTGGGACTGATAGCAATCTTTGTAGCCACTGTTGGCATGAAGTGTATGAAGTGCATGGAAGACGATGAGGTGCAGAAGATGCGGATGGCTGTCATTGGGGGTGTGATATTTCTTATCGCAGGTAATAGAGGCCCTGCCCTCTTTCCCCTTACTATTCCTTTCCTTTATGATTTGAAGTCTGATTTTCAGTTTTCTTAGATGATGTTGGATTTGTTGCACTTGACTTGATTTCAGTCTCTTCATAATCTGCAGACATGGACCTGAAGTCTGGTTAATTTTCATGTTCTCAAGCAAGAATCAAATGAAAATTTGAGATCTGTGCTCACATCTAACGGGTCTATTTGTTGAGGTTTCAGGTAACAATTTGTCAGAACCAGTCTCTTCAGATGAAGAAGGATGTTTACTATTCCCTAACACTAGGGAATAAATCTACATAATTTAGAACATTTCTATAGTGTCTCCACAGATACTATGTGGCGAAAATGGGAGTAGTGAGAAAAACTTAGACAATATATGACTTATACCGGTCTGTGAGGGATGGATGGGATTGGGACTATTCAAGAAAAATGAGGACAACATTCCAGGTGGGCAGATAAGATTCTAGAACAAACAAGATGTGTCCACAGATAAATGGAAGAGAAGGTCAGAAGAGGTAAAATGTTGGAATTGTTGGACGTTGGGAAGAAAACAATTGCCCCAAAAAAACCACAACCTTGATAAAATAATTTTTATATTTCCCATAAAAATTCTTATTTCCCATAGAAAATAAATATTAATTTGTTCTTTATTCAAATATCAAGTGTATCTTTTGAAAAAATGAGAGCCAGAAAACATGGACAGCACCGTTTTAAAGCTTTATAAGGCTTACTTTAAATATGATAAACATATATCTATACATATACACTCTATCTACAGATGCTATATTTATATATAGCTATATATACAAAGGGAGACCCCAAAAAAGGGAATTATTTCTTGGAGGGTGGGCCCCTTATAGTATGGGCTTCCCCCACTAGGTAAATGTTCTAATAACCCAGTGGCATCAGTGTTGTGAGAGGCTGCATTTGGCTTCAGTGAATTTTTGTTGTTGCTGTAGTTGTCAGAGATCATTTCAACATGTTTGTCCATTTCATGATGGATGGTTTACAAGTATGCCTGCCCACACTGTGCTGAATGTTCAGCAGTTTTGTTTTGTTTTACCCAAAGTGGCATGACCCCCATGCCCCACCCTCCCTATTCACCCACTCTTACCTTAAGCAACTTATTTTTGTTTCTCTGGATGAAAAAAGGTCCTCAAAGGGAAACAAATGTTTTGCTGATATTAAAAGAGATTAAACAAAAAACAGCAGAAGCATTGGAAGGCATCAAAATTGATGAGTTCAAAAACTGTTTTGAGCAGTGGAAAAAGTGTCTTAATAGATGTATTGCATCAAATGGAGAGTACTTTGAAGATTAAGAATAAATACACAATTATTTATAAATAGATTCCAGTGTTTTTTGGATCACTCTTCGTATGCTGTATACTATCTATTTCCTCTGTAGTTAGATAGTATTTAGTGTATAGATGTAACAATAGAATACTATATACTTTGCATTATATATAGTACACATATATATGTGTTAGTCTGTTGTTTTTAAAAATGGCATCAGTGATATAAATATACTACAATGAAAAACTAGATTAGACTTTTTAAAATTTTATTTTCAACAAAAGACTTATAGAGGCTTTTGCTTCAGCATAACACGTGGGTTTAACCAATAATGGAAGGAGAGTATCTGTGGTTTTGCTGAAGATGTAGCTAGTTTAAAATGGCCAGTCACTCAGTTTATTCAAACACAAATTAGCTGCTACCTGAAAAGGCATGGATGGTGTTTTATTCCTAATAACTGAATCTTACATCAAAGGCTGTGGAGAAACATTACATTGCATCCTTCCTTTGCTTGTCTTCTTGTAACTCCCACAGATGACTGCATCACTCCCACTTTAGTTTCAGGGACTTCCTTGGGAATACGGGTCACAAGTTCAAGACCATTTACATGGTCTATTTGAACAGACAAAAGCAATAGTGTTTCTGTCAACCATTAGAGGCTAATTGGACCACTTTTTTGGAGGGGAGAGGAAGTAGCATAGAAACATTTAATCCACCTATTTTGATGAATTCTTAGAATTACTATTAAAAAGTTATTTAGTCTCTTTGGATAAGAAAAATTGAAGAATTTTATACTTCTTTTAAATGATGGAATAAATGATTTTGACTAAGTGGTTTCTCTGGTATTACTGGATATAAAATTCAATGGGAAATTGAGATTTGGGTTGCATATATTAATCTGATGTGGCACCCTCAGCAATCTCAAGGCAATCAATACCTATGCCAGGTGTTGTCTTGGCTGATGAGACAGTAGGAATGTGGGTGTTCTGGTCCATTTTGAGACACAGCCTATTTCCCCTGCTATCAAGCTTCTTGCTTTCCTTTTGACCCTGCAGAAATATAAATTTTGAGTTTGGTCAAGAACACAGAAGGGTTTCCATCTTCCCTTTTGCATGCAATTCTAGCTGTGCTGATAATGACAATGATTTTATCAAAAGTAGCTTAGTACACTAATGTATAACAGTGTATTTGAAGGAGATCATTTACAACATAAACTTGCTGAATTGTTTCCCAAATCAGGCTTTTTTGTGCCAGTGACCTTGAACTATAAGTGAACAAGGTGTCATAAGGAGCATAAATTATGCTAACTCTAACCTAATATTTTTGTATGTCTTAAGAGAATACTTGGGAATAAATCATATCGGAGCTTCTAATCTTCCTAATGCTAAAATTTAAAATGTCAGCACTGTTGATGAGATTTAATTTTTGTAAAATATGTTTAGGTTTAATGGACTGTATATTTATGCTCAGTGTTCCATAGTGATTAACAGTCTTTTGTTTTGAATTTCTGTAGGTCTGGCTATTTTAGTTGCCACAGCATGGTATGGAAATAGAATTGTTCAAGAATTCTATGACCCCATGACCCCAGTCAATGCCAGGTAATGCTATTCATGCATGAAATAGATTATTCTCTGAGAAAATACCCTTCCTATGTTCTGCAAAGTCCTGCTTGCCATAATTTCCCAGATTTGCTTTCAAGAATTTTAGGGAATTTTATGTCAAACTTGCAAACAATTTAAATGACCTGTGACTCATGTTAAAATGAGTTTGATAATTGCTTTAACAGCCTGTATTGATGACAAAATGCACTTCAAAGTAGAAAAGTTTCAAGCTCTATACTTTCTAAGTGTATGCTAGACTTTTTTTCTTGTTTTTTTTAAGTATTAATACAGATGTTAATATATTTGAAATTTTCTTTTTGAAGTATACTCTGAAGTTTAAAACAATTACCTATGATTATTTTTAACCAATACATAGTTTATGATTGATTGAGAAAAATAGTACTACTGTGGTGGTTAATGAATATTACTTTATTTGCAAAGCTATGATGTATTTTTTTAATGTGTTGAGATATTACCTTGAAAATTTCTGTTCTATCACAACTATAAAACTGACTTTCTTGTCAGTTTTATAGTTGTCATCTTTCTTAATATTGCAAGTTGTACAAGGTGAAGAACTGATTCCCGGCTTTCATGTAACAACATTCTTTGATGGGAGACAAGGCTCTTTGGCTCACTGTCTTTACATCTTTAAAACCTAATAACTATATTCACAGCCAGGATAGTAAGATGTAATTATTGTTTGTTAAGTATTAGGATGAATGGATGAAAAATCACAGTGTTTGGAGAGATAAGATGTGCTTTTTAAAAATAAAATTACCCACGTAAAAGAGAACTACTGCAATGATTGTGTTGGAGTCCATCCCATAAGATTTACAGTATAGGGACAAAAACCACTGGAGGTCAATGGGTTAAAATTTTGCCAAAGTAAAAATAGCAGTAATGCACGTGAGCACTCTTTATAAATTGCTAGACATTGTGAACTTGTCATTTACATTATCACACATGATCCCGAAAACAGTACAGTGAGGAAGGTAGAATTATCCTGCTTTGAAAGAAGATATTGAGGTTGAGAGGTGAAGTTGCCAACCCAGGATTAGCAGTGATTTTTCAGGATTCAAATTTGGGTCTTATAACTTCTAGACCCAACCCTTCTCTACCTATACTGTCAACAATCCCTCACAGATACCTCATCCCAAGCATGTAGTTTAATACATTTATCTCATCCCAAGTGTGTGGTTTAATACATTTATCGATTCAATTTTTTTTGTGTGGGCTGTTCAGAACTCCTTTTTACAAAAGCTTAACAGTTGGATTTCAGTTTATATAGGTGTCTGAGATCAACTATTAAAAGCTTGAAGTCCCCATCCCACTCTGTCAATTTCCTTATAAAATATGGTTGCTGCTTGGTGATAGTATGACTTGTTAAGTGTTAGCTTTTAACCATGCCCCAAACGTCACATCTAAAATATATAAACATGCTTTACAAGTCTCCTACACATGAAAAACTCTTTGGAAATATTTGTATAATTAACCTGGTATTGCATGTCCTATTTCCTGATCTACTATTGCAAATTGTCAACAGTTGCAATATTAACATTCCTTGAGTATATGTTCATAAACCTTAAAGTTCTTCCCCAAGGGATCATGGGGGTTGTTTTCAATGGAAACATATAAAATATTGATTTCCTTTCTCACTCATATTGGAAAAGTTGTCAGTAATTCATTGATTAACAAATGTATTGCCTTTTATTTTTAGGTATGAATTTGGTCAGGCTCTCTTCACCGGCTGGGCTGCTGCTTCTCTCTGCCTCCTGGGAGGTGCCCTACTTTGCTGCTCCTGTCCCCGAAAAACAACCTCTTACCCAACACCACGGCCCTATCCAAAACCTACACCTTCTAGTGGGAAAGACTATGTGTGACACAAAGGCAAAAGGAGATAATCGTGTTGGAACAAACAGAAATGGACATTGAAATACTAATCATTGGCATTAGGAACTTAGACTTTTGACTATTGTAATCTCAACTGTGGTATTAAAAAAAAAAGTACCCCATATTTTTTAAACACCCATTGCTAGAAATGACTTAGTCTTATATTATCTTCTTTCCTCAGTACAGGAGAGAAGACTTTTCCATTTGTATTACTGCTTCCCACTGAGTAGTCTTACTCAAATGAAGGGAGGGGGTGCTCTTTAAATATATATAGATATGTATATATACATTTTTTTCTATAAAAATTAGACAATTAAAAACTCTTCTCAGTATGTTGATACCAGCATACTTAAAATATCTTTAAAATAGAAAAATATATTTAATTCTATATTGATAAAATAAGAAATTTATTCGTGTATTTTTCTTCTTTCTCTCTCTACATAATAGGTCAAGTATCATTTACCCTTTTCATCAGCTTTTATTATCTTTGCCATAAGTTACAGCCTAATTTACCAAGTATGAATTATTTTAATTCTTCATGCCTGCTGTTTTCATATGCTTACTTTTTATCATAATGTTAGAGTACTTGCTTTTTCATTAAGCCCTTGTTTTTTATTTCGCCGGTCTGTAACTCCTAAATCGCACACATTTCATAGCTTACATTTTAAGTTCTAAAGTCAATAAGAATCTCTCACAAATCAGAGCTTTGGAAGCAAATGTTTCTGCATAACCAGAGTGATGTATTCCTGTTGACCTTCCGATACAACTCTTGTACTCTGACCTATAGCACTCTTGTTTGCTTTGAAAATGTTTGTTCAGTTGAGTAGTTGCATGCTGCTCACCCTAGTGTTGTAACACAGTTTTATTGATTCAATTTTAAGCTAAAATTTACAGCTGCATCCCCCAAACTACCTTTGTGTTCTCCCCTTCTCAATTGTGCTGCTTTTCCATACCTACTTATCACATAGTTTGCCTCTTCCTGAAGAGGTGTGGTCTGTTTGTCTGAACACAGTGCTAGACTTTCCAGAGTGATAATGTGGTGACAAATATTCCCTTCAGCTGTAAGCGAGTCACTTAATCTTTCTACCTCTCTTCCCATCTGTCAAATTGAGATAATGATACTTAACCAGTTGGTAGAGGTAGTGTGAGTATTAATTAGTAGATATTACTCTCATTCTTTGAACATGAAATATACTTAAGTAGTGTCTTTATTGCTTAGTTGGCTGTTTAGAAGTCACTGAACAAAACCTACACATATGCCTTCATATGGTTCAGTACCTTCCTTTCTCCACCAGACTGTGCCGTTCTTGCCCCTGTGCTGGGCATGTTGTTAGTGCTCTGTTACATTTTAACTGCATCTCTTTCCCAGTCTGTGCAACAGGCTGTTTCACTTGAGCAAGATGATGTAATGAAAAGGGTGTTGGTACTGGTGTCTGGAGACCTGGATTTGAATCTTGGCACTGTCAATTACTGTCTGAGTTTGGGCAAGGCACTTAGTTGCTGTAGATTTATTGCTTCATCTGTAAGAAATGGCTTGTAATTCCCAATCTTCCCACCTCACAGGGATGTTGTGGGGATCCAGTGAAAGGGTATACGTAGAACATGGTTAAGTAAGGTAAAAAAAAGAAAACTATCAAGGAATTGAAGTGCATAGATTTTGGAGTTACTTTTCAAATATCTGAAAAGAGAAATTTTAAGAAATGGGTTTCTTGCCTTAACTGGTCTCACGAGTAATGAGGGAGTAAAATTCAGCTCACTAAATGAAAATAACTCTAAGGAAGTCTTAACCTCATCAGTGAATATGACCTGATACTTTCAGTGTCTAAGCAGATATAATGGGGAGAAATAAAAGCCTAAGTGTTGGTTAAGTCAATAGCTTGAGAGATTTTTTGAATTATAACAATGTGTAAGGGTCCATAAGCTGTTATCTGTTAAGTGATGCCCTGAGAGCTCTTGCTATTATCTGGCAGTTGACACTGCAAGGATAGTTAGTTTGGAAATCGTACTTTAAACCACTTGGGGAAAGTTAGCCAAAGGACTGTGTCTTGTGATTATTTCAACCTAGTAAATTTTAGTGTGTCTTCCAAACCTGAGAATCTAGGCTGCTAGAAGTTATAATTTAAATAGCATTTGCCACATACATGGATCCTAAAGATGTGTAAGTATAAATGCATGTGGATACCAGTTGCTAAACTCTACAAAAACAAAAATATAGTCCAAAATGACCAACAGAATCGTTACAACAGAATTTATCCAATTTTGGCATTTTTTATACTCTGCTACCACACCTGGAAACAGACCAGTAGATATTTTGGGGTTTTGTAATGGGAATTTGTATAAAGCATTTTCAATAAATTGTTGTTGTTGTTTTTTAATAAAGAAAGATTCTTGGGTTGTTTTCTAATTATTTATTTCAAGATTGCCATGCTTGGAAGAGGAGTTGGCTTAAGATAGCATCCAACTCACTATGTTTCCGGTAAAGAGCTTTGATGCCTCTGGGCCATATAGCAAATACTACAATGCCCCATTTCTCTTCAACTAAGCATTTCACCAAGGCTAGTGATAGAAGAGGCTGCTGGAGATGTTACTTAACAATTTTTTTCTCATTTATAAATAGGGAACAGAACAACGAGTGATAAACGATAAGATGAAAGTACTTTGTCAACTTTAAAGCACTGTACAAACTTAAGTGGCTATGTTTCTTACAAAGGTAAAAGAGTGAAAGACAGCAGGCTAGTTGATGATTGTTTTTGTAATGATGATTATCAAAAACTACGCTTAAGGAAGCAAGTGATGAAACTTGTTCACTGATTATCTTGAAGTATCAATAATTGATAAAACCTTAAGTGTGACCGCTTCCTGAGAAATTTTCATATTAATGAGACCAGGCTTGTAAGCAAAGGATTGCAGCTCTAATGTGCAGTCTCAGGCATTAGCACAATGGGCGAGAGACCAAGGTCGTTGCCAGTCAGTGTGATTTGAATTTTTCTTAAGCAAACTCATCTGAACCCTCATTCTGTTTTCACAGAATTTAAATATTACAGATAGGGCCCAGGCCTATGAATTTGAGAGGAAATACAATTCTCAGGTGTTTCTGAGAAGAACTGAAGGAAAACTTGAATTGTAAATCATACCAAGTTGGTAAAATTTTGTGTGTGTGTGTGAGCTCATCCTCATCTGAATGCCTACAAATTGAGTAATTTTTCCCCCTTTCATTTAGCAGTTTGGCACTTTCTGTGTGTGTCCAGCTCAAGGAAAATCTCCATTTCAATCTCATATTCCCTCATTTTTCAGTCTGTCACTAATCCTAGTATGATCTGGTTGTAAATTTTTCCTTTTTTTTACATGTGGCTCTGGTATAAGATGTCTACTTTCTCTCTCCTTTCTCCATCCCATGCACACACCATTTGCCCCCAGCCTGCCCTGAAATCTCCTTATTTAGCTGGTACTGTGGTAATGAATAGTAGTCACTGCATGTTCTGGAGTTACATGGGGACAGCAGTGGCTGTTAGCCATAACAGCATATTAGAATCAGCTGGAAGCTTTAAAAAATTTCTAATTCCAGGGCCAGACCAAAATCAGGGGAATCAAAACCTCTGAGGGTCCTAGTACAAACTCCCCAGATGATTCTAGTATATTGTCTGGATTGTAAAACACTAGGCTATGTCTATCTCTCAGGCCCAACTCTGCCCCAAACATTTTATGAGTAAACACACACTAGGCACTTTATAGATTACATTGCTGTCTATTCACTCTTTCTCTACTGCAACTGGTTTTGTTTTTGTTTTTTTCTGGGTTTGAGTTTGGGTTTTTTGTTTGTTTATTTTTGGTGAAGATAGGAAGTTAAAATGAAGTGATCTTCAGAAGCTTTTGTCATATTCCTTTGGCAAATAATTTTTTTCATTCTCTATTGTGTTTTATTTACTTCCAAGAATAGTCATTAATACAAAGCAAATGCGGTTTTAAAAACTGCATTCTTTTTAATAATGTGAGCTCAAGAGGATAAGTGATTATACAGAAAGAGAAGCCCGAGTTATTATTCTTTTTGTGATATTTTTGAGAGAGTCCTTGGCTAACCCTTAAATTTTTGTGTTTATTTTTAATTGAATAGCATTTCTGTGATTTTTAGTTCACTTATTTCATCATTTTTGTAATTTGTTGCTTTGGTTCCCTCCCCCAAAATAAAAAAAGTGTAAAAACACACACTCATACACTCAATAACACACCAATTAAAGAAAGCTAACATTTGAAAACTGAGCTCATCTTTCCAAACTGAGTTGACCTGGAACAAAGCACATTGTTATCTCAAAGGGACTTTTATTTATTCTTCAGTCATTTTTTGTCAATTAATTTTCTTATTTCCATTAATGCTATGCTTTTTTTCAATTGTCTATTGCTGCTGATTGGTTCTATAAAAAAAAAATCCAACAGTCTGTAAATAATTTGAGTCAAGTAGACATCTGAATTGAGAGTTAGGAGTGGCAGAGAATATTTCCTAAAAGATGAGAGAAAATCAAGAAAGATATTTGCGCTCCAACACAGTAAGAGCAAAGATTTTCCTCATTTTTCCTTATATTTTACCACAATATTTATTTTTCCTGATAATAAAATTAAAACAATGAAGAAAGTCGAAAATATTTAAAAAGTAGAAATGGTTACTTTAAATACTGTAATATTGACCAAGCACGGTGGCTCAAGCCTATAATTCCAGCACTTTGGGAGTCCAAGGTGAGAGGACTGCCTGAGCCCATGAGTTTGAGACCAGCCTGGACAACTTGGCAAGACCTCATCTCCACAATAAATAAATAAATAATTCGCCGGGCATCATAGCATACCCCTGTAGTACCAGTTACTTGGAAGGCTGAGGCAGAAGGATCACCTGAACCCAGCAGGTCGAGGCTGTGGTGGCCGTGAGCATGACACAGCACTCCACCCTGGGTGACAAAGTGAGACTCCAACTCAAAAAAAAAAAAAACAAAAAACTATAATATGCAATTACCCTAAAGCGAAACTTAATAATTTGATGTGGTTTTTTTTAGCCATTTTTTTCTTTGTCAAAGGTAGACTTTGGGTTTTTGTTTTTTTTACATAGCATTATGTTGTAAAAATAATTTTGATTTCTGCCTTATTTTTCATTTAAGTATATAATAACATACTTTTACTATAAACATTTATTCATGCATTCAGAGAATATTATTAAGACTTTAATTTTTACCAGATATTTTCTATCATAATGGAAATGGTACCTCTAGAGTTGTGGTAGCCATGAATGAAATAAACAAAAAACTCTTTCTTCCAGGAATTTACACTCTAGAAAGGGAATACAAACAATAAAAAAAATAAATATGCTAAATATATAGCATACTAAACAGTGAAAAGGCATAAATACAAAACTAAAAGAGTCAAGAAATATTGAGAAGGTTGGGAAAAGTAATGATTTAAAATAATGTAATATTAGAAGTCCTCAGTGAGAAGTTGATATTTAAGAAATAATTTAAAGGTGATGAAAAATGCAAGTCAAGTTATATTAGGGAAAGAAAAGTCCAGAAATATCATGTGCAAGTGCCCTAAGGTGGAATCATGTATGGAATGTTCAAGAATGAGCAAAGAGGCCAGTGTAGCTAGGAAGGTGGTAATATGAGATGAAAGCTTAAATGGAAACAAGGGAAATTTAAAATGTACAGGGCATGATAGACCATTGCAAGGACTTCAGCTTTTACTTTGAGTAAAAGGGAAAGAGTTTGAGCAGAGGAAACAGATCTAAATTGAGCGCTGTATAAAGGTTAGTCTTTCTGTTGTCTTGAAAATAGACTCTAAGAGGGCAAGGAGAGAAGCAGTGAATTCATACAGAAGATTGTTATAATAATCCGGGCAGGAGATAACTTGCCGATAGCAATGGGTTGTAGGAAGAAGTGGTTAAAATCTGGATATTATTTTAAAGTAGAACCAATAGGTTTTACTGATTGACTGAATGTAAGGTATGAGAAAAAATAACAAAGATGACTCCAAAACTTTCAGCCTGAGAAATTTATAGGATGGAACTGCCAAAAGTCAAGACAAGGAAGACTGTGGGAAAACAGGTTTGAAAGAGAAAGTCAGAAGTTTTCATTTTGGATCTATTAAATTTAGGATGCCCATTGCATTTCTAAGTAGAGACATCTAGAAGGCAGTAGGGAAAAACAGGGGAGTGCGAAGAACTAGCACGGAGAAAAAGATTTCAAGAGAATAATCAGACATCGATGTCATAGGATTCATCAAGTTGAAAACATGCTCCCATCTTTGGACATTCAAATGAATAGTTATATATCACTAGGCTACAAGGTTAATAAAGGCAGAATTCAAATCTCTTTTGCCCATTACTGAATCCATGTTTTATTATCTTTCAAATTTTTCATTCTATTTTTCTCCTTAAGAATATCACTAAAGAAATCTGATGTGTTAGACCCACAAAGCTGCCCTGGATTCTGATCCTGATTCTATCTACCCTTGATTAGCTCTACCTTTTGATTGCTATATTTTTATAATTTAATATGAAAGAACCAAATGTGTCAGTTTAGGCATTCTGGGAAGGAGGATACCAAGACAGAGTTAGAATTACAGGAGACTGACTACTAATGATGTGGAAGAAAAACGGAAAAGGAAGTGGGAGTACACAGAAAACGCCTTTGTCTTTTTCTATAAATGGCCAAATAGTAAATATTTCAAGATTTGTGGACCACACACATCATCTGTCTCATATTCCTATTTGTCTTTTGCCTTTACAACACTTTAACATGTAAAAACCATTCTTAGCTTGTGAGCCATACAAAAACATACCAAGACCAGATTTGGCCCACGGTGTATAGTAAGGCAACACCTACAAAGAGAGGTGGGAAGGAAGGAGAATTGTGTCAGGAAAGCCCCAGAGTGTTGAGCAGCTCTTATAAAGCTTTGGGGCCAGTCCATGGGGAGCTCTTATTGAAGGGATAACCATAGAGGACTCCTACAATGGCAGAAATGGCCATGCCCTCGTACCTCTGCTGTACTTAGTTATTATATGGTAATTGTTCAGGGTGTGGTTTCAACTAGAAAGTTGCAGCAGATTCCAACAGCACTTCAGAGAAAGGATATTAACAAACTTTCCTCTGTGGTAGATTCTTACTTGAAGAGGAAGGTAAGTAGTAAATAGCACACTTCCTGAATGTCACATGAGAGCACAGAAAATTAATCAAATAAAGGCTTTCTTTTCTCATATACCAAGTCATCCAGAGTTAGGCCATACAGAGATGTTATGATGAATCTGTAATATCATCAACGCTCAGGCATCTTCTATCTTCTTTGTCACTCTTTTGGGTATGAGGGGAGACCCAAAAAACACCAGGATTTATTTATAATAAATTATGTATTTATTCTTACTTCTTTAAGCTTCAGTCACCCTCAAAGTACTCTACATTTGACACAATACACCTATTGAGATGCTTTTTCCACAGCTCAAAAGCAGATTTTGAACTAATTCATTTTGATGCCTTTTAGTGTTTCTGCCATTTTTTGTTTCACCTCTTCCACTGCAGCAAAACGTTTCCCTCTGAGGACTTTTTTTCATCTGAAAAAACAAAAACAAAAAAGTAGCTCAGGTAGATAGGGAGGGTGGGACATGGGGATCATGCTGTTTGGGGTCAAAACTTGCTGAACACTCAGAGTGGTCTAGGCAGGTGTGCTCATAAATCACCCATCATGAAATAGGCAAACATGTTGAAAAGAATCTCAAAAAAATTAAAAAAAAATGCACAGAAGCTGAATGCAGTCTCTCACCACAATACTAGCTGGTACACTGATGCCAATGGGTTTCTAGAATGCTTACCTAGAGGGGGAAGCCTATACTACAAGGGGCTTGCCCTCCAAAAACAATTCCAGTTTTCTGGGGTCACCCCTTGTATTACAGGCCAATGAAGAAATGAGTGCTTCCCTTATAATATATGCTGGTGAAGAAATTGTGTATGTATGGGGAAAAATCATGATCTCTAAATCATACCATATATAAAAGTTAATTCTATGTGGGAAAAGGACTTAAATATGAAAAACAAAACTTAAAACTTTTAGAAAAAGTACAGGAGAATAAATTTCTTACCATAAATTAGAGAATTTTTTTGTTAAATAAGACACAAAACCAAATCTATATAAATATAGATATATGCAACTATATTAAAATGAAAGACTCTGATCATCAAAGACATAATAGGAACATAAAAAGGCAATCCAAAATTAGGAGGAACAGCCAGCACATTTTATATAATAAACAAAGCTTTAATATCCAGAATATTACAAAATAAATAAGTCATTTTTAATACTATCACCAATATAAAAATAAGCAAAAATCATGCAGAAGTGTTTTACTAAAGATAAATTATATAAGGTAATTGAAAATATAAAAAATGTTCAATCTTATTAATAACCTTATTAATAAAACTTTTAAATAAAATTAATTAAAAATGCAAACTTAGACTGGAGTCATAGTCCCACTACATTGACAAAATGTAAGAAGCCAGATAATGCAAGTGTTGGTAGAGTATATTGATCAGTGATCATGGTCTTTCAATTGGTCTAACAAACTTTGAAAGGAATATTATATAATAGTATAAATTTAAACACCCAAATTTATATTAAAATGTGCTTCTGGGCAAATACCTTAGAGAAACTCTTATATGTCTATGAAGTTACAAGTATAATAATACAGTTTGTAATAGTAAGAGAACTGGAAACATAGTATAATGGCAAATAATTGTGGTGTGTCTACACAATGGAATATCTTATAGAACCAAAAATGAAAAAAATACAATTATACATAATATGAATGACTTTTAGAAACATAATTTAGGAAGAGAAAGAGCAAGTTCCAGGGGGATACGTTGGGCATAACACCATTTTTATAAAACTAAAAACTAGCAAAATTTAAAAACATATTGTTAAAGCATATATATAATATATTTAAATACATATGTTAATCTCAAACATATGTGAGATGAAACTATTGAAAAGAAAAAGTATGAGATTGATTAATACAAAATTTAATATTGTATGTCCTCTGGAAGAAGACAAGCAGTGGGATGGGTAAAGTATTTGCAGGCATATGGATGTTGTCCGTAATGTTCTAGTCCTTGGGTTAGGTAGTGGGTTTACAGGTATTCACTATATAATTATTTTTATTTAAGACTTGCATATATTACATACATAGTATTTATTTTGGTTGTGTCAAATAGTTTATACAGACACAATAAAGAAATACATTTGATTTACTTATTTATTTGTTTTTTTAAGTCTGGATCTCATTCTGTCACCCAGGCTAGAGTGCAGTGGCATGATCATGTCTCACTGCAGCCTCGATCTCCCAAGCTCAAGTAATCCTTCCACTTCAGCCTCCAAAGTAGCTGGGACCACAGATGTGCGACAGCACGCCTAGCTAATTGTATTTATTTTTATTTTATTTTATTTTTTAAATTTATTTTATAGAGACAAGATCTCCATATGCTACCCTGGTTTGTCTCAAACTCCTGAACTTGAGCAATCCTCCTGCCTCAGCCTCTTGAAGTGCTAGTGTTGTAGGCATGAGCCACCACACCCAGTCAAGAAACATATGTTTAAACAAAGAAATTCTTCCTGTTTTAAGTCTCATTGGATAGAATGGTTTTGCATGGTCATATTCAGTAGCAGATAAATAGAGAGGTTGCATAGATGTGTAAACTTTGCCTGCCCCATTAGCTATATGGCCCTGACCAACTTACTAATGTCTTTTAGTCTCAGTAGTCATATGTGTCTAACTTAACTGACATAATTTTAGTGGAAGTCAAATGACATACATGAACATTATTTGTAAAGTAAAAATGCTACACTATTGTAAGGGATTCTGTTTCTCATCTACCTGTAAAATGAAAGCTTTTATCTTGACAATCTAAAGTACAGTCCTTTCCCCAATTTCAGATAACACCCTACCTCATATCTATTTTTCAAAACAGTACACATTCAGCATTGAGAGTCCCATGCTATCGAATTAGGTCTATTTTCTGATAATGTGACTTTTTATAAAAAAGAATAAAACATAAAAGGAGATACAATTAAAACAATGTCTGGATGCAGCCACTTTACTATTTTACTTCTTCATTAGATGTTAGAAGTAAAGCAATTCTACTGAAATATTATCAGTGAAACTACTTGCACTTCAATGTAACATTTATTTAGTGCTTCCTGTGCGCCAAATCGTGATCCAGGCAGAATTGGTATAGGGAGATGAGTAAGACATAGTCTGTGTTTCAGGATCATCTTGTTACAAAAACCTAGAGTGGCACCATTCTCACGGTGGTCTAATAAGAAAGATGTCCCCTAGAGGATGTACAGTGTATAGCTCAGAAAGCCATACACAGGGACCTTAATAAGAGAAAATAAGATATAAATTTAAAGCAAATAGGATACAAAGCAAGTGGATGAGAAGAACCTTGAATGGCCCTTAGTAATCAGGAAAAAAACTAAAGCAATTAATTTCACCTTCTTCAGACTGGTAAAAATCTTTAAGCTAAAAATACTAAGGATTGGCTGGCATATAAAGAAAAGTTTTCAAGTGCAAACTGGTAAACCACTATAGATAACCAATTTCAAAATACCCAGTAAAGTTGAAAATGTTCATTTTTTTATGATCTAACAGTGTTAACTTGAGATACATACCCTTGAGCAATTCATGAATGAGCATATTGTAATGTTGTTATAATGGAAATGAAATTACTGGTACTATGTGCTAAAGGGAGGCCAGAGTATGGCTCTATTAATAGCTATCAATATAATTACAGAGACTCAGAGAAGGCTGATAGAGTAGAAGCATTGAGGGAAGTTAAGAATCTACCACGTAGAGAAAAGCAATCACAGTTAAGAGCAGGGTCTGTAAGATGCGGGGGTTCAACAGTGCAGTGAATGAAATGTGTAAGTTTGGTAAAAGACCTAGCATACTTGAAGCAAAAAAGGAAGAGAAAGTATAATGGAGATGAGATGAACACAAAGATTCAAATTTCAGACTAAGGAATCTGGGTACATGCACTATCATCTAAAAAGACCAAGACAACTTTTTCTGAGAATGGGAAGTTATGATATACCCAACCCCTTTTGTCCATTACATGTTTCAGTTATTGAAAAAAATGGAGTTCACTAATCAAATGATTAAAATATAAAGAGCCTGTTTAATCAGAAAGACAATAGTCAAACAATAATAGAGATGAGTCAGTTGACAAATAGTAATTATTTGTTGTGTTAGATGAATAGATGTTGAAAATAGGATAGAATATTGAAAGGCACAGTGATGGATTAGATTTTAAAATACAGTAAAATCCCCCTATAAAAAATCACTAGATTCTTCTTAGTAGTGCTTTTTAGTTGCTTCTTTTTCTAAGTAAGCTAAATGACAGAACATGATGGCATCTGAACACCAAAACTTTTTCACAAGCTTTCAATAATTAACTTTTCTTTTTAGGATGAGGTTCTTCTCAAATAAAAAAAATGAAAATAAAGCAATTGAAGTGTATATCTCAGGGCAAGCTGTGTTAAATACTTAGACAACTGTGAATTCAAAGAAATTACAAAAACGCTAATTAGGAGAGGATCTAAGAACTTTTAGTTTAACTACTCTCCCAGAGCAGATATCAAGCATTCCTTATATTTGTTAATCCAGAGCCTCCTGAAGCACCTCCAACAAATGAAAGATGACAGTCACTGCCCAATGAGGTGGGCTTTTCCATTATTTTGTGACCAGCTATGTCTCTTAAAACAACTTCTCTTGCCTGAACCAAGATCAGTCTCCTTCAACTGATCAGCTCTCATCCTTCCTTCTGGAGTCATACATAACAGGTATTTTCCTTCTGTCACAGCAGCCCTTCAAGTAGGTGAAGACAAGGATTTCACACATTTATTTCAACTAAGTCTTTTTTCTAATATCTTTATTAATTACAGAATATGGAGGAAAATAGCCAAGAACCCCTTAGACATGCATATCCATCTTTGTATTTTCATTTCAACCCTAAGAAGACTGATGTGTCTGAGTCACTTCTGTATTAGATTCTTGGTCTTCCTCTTAAAGGACAACACTTAATCCATAAGCAAACTCTGTCAACTTATTTTCAAAATTCATTGCGTATTTGACCATTTCTCTCCACCTGTTCCGCAGTCTAAGCCTGAAACATCTGCCACCTAGAGATAAACCACTTCTCCTACTTGCAATCTTGTATTCTATAGTCTTCTATGTAGCAGCAGGCGTGATCCCTTAAAGACGTAAGTTAAATAATTATTTTGCCAGTCTACAGTTCACTTTTCTCCAGGATTTCCAACTCACTTAAAATTAAATCTGACACTAGCTACTTTCCCATACTTGTACTTTATCACTGCCCTCCTAGACCATCCTACTCCAGCCACTCTGGTTTAACACGTAAGCATCTTAAACGTACTGCTTTTTTCCAAGCATCACTTTTCTCCCAAAATAATTTTCTGTATTAAAAAAAGACTTTTGTGATCATCCTATATACATAGCACCCCAGGACTCTCTATTCACTTTCCCTGCTTTATTTTTCTGTGTTACATGACAAGAATGACAAACTATGAATTTATATGCATATTAGTGTATTGTCTAACTTCCATCAGAACGAATGCTTTATAAAGGGAGTGATTTTAAATGGCTACATTTTTTTTCTTTGTTTATTATTGTATCACAGATATGTTTAACAGTGCCTATCACACAGTGGAGCTCAAATGATAATTAGTGAAAAATTAATAAACTAGCTGGGCTCAGTGGCTCAGCCTGTAATCCCGCGCTTTGGAAGGCTGAGGTGAGGGGATTGCCTGAGCCCGCGCGTTCGAGACCCGCCTGGGCAACTTGGCGAGACCTCATCTCTACAATAAATCAAAAAATTAGCTGGGCGTGGTAGCACATGCCTATAGTTCCAGCTACTTGGAAGACTGAAGCGGAAGGATCGCCGGAGCCCAGTAGGTCGAGGCTGCGGTGGCCGGGAGCGGCCACTGTCCTCCAGTCTGAGTGACAGAGTGAGACTCCAAAAAAAAAGAAA